>JAYESA010000017.1:76936201-77216201 GCA_036927795.1 Iris macrosiphon | reverse complement strand
CTCTCTAGAATAGTAAAAGGTCCGATGAATCGCGGGCTAAGCTTTCCGCCTCCACCGAAGCGAATCGTGCCTCGTGTCGAAGAAATCCTCAGAAATATCAAACCACCCACCTAGAAAAGAATACCAACTTAAGAACTTAATCTATAATAAACAACCAATAACAAGCACAAAATAAAATCTAAACTATACCTCGAACTCCAAAGGTCTCCGGTGGCTATCGGCCCAATGCCGCTGTTTATCCTGCGCCACACGAAGTCTGTCTCTGATCAACTGAACCTTCTCTGCTGCATCTATAACCATCTCTGGCCTAAGCAAAACTCTCTCTCCAATATCGTCCCATGATAAGGGAGTATGACACCTCCGACCGTACAAAGCTTCAAAAAATGACATCTCTATACTAGCCTGGTAACTGTTATTGTAAGCAAACTCTACCAAATAGAGATGGTCCTCCCAAGAAACCCCAAAATCTAGTACACAAGTGTGTAATATATCCTCGAGAGTCTGAATAGTCCTCTCTGACTGTCCATCTGTCTGGGGATGATATGCAGTACTGAACTTGAGCTGAGTGCCCAAACTCTCCTGCAAACTCCTCCAGAAATGAGAAGTAAAATGACTATCCCGATATGAGACTATGCTGACGGGAACTCCATGTATCCTAACGATCTGTCTCGCATACATCTCTGCCAGCTTCTCCGTAGACAAACCCACCTTGAAAGGCAAAAAGTGGGCCGACTTGGTCAACCTATCAATAATGACCCAAATTGCGTCTTTCCCTCCATGAGATCGTGGAAATCCGGACACAAATCCATAGTAATGTGCTCCCACTTCCACTCTAGAATGGCTAATGGCTGAAGTAAACCTCCTAGCCTTTGCCTCTCGGCTTTCACCTGCAGGCACACTAAGCATCTGGATATAAACTGTGCCACTTTCCTCTTCATGCCATACCACCACACACTCTCTCGCATATCCCGATACATCTTGTTGGCACCTGGATGCATGGAATACTGAGAGCGATGCACTTTCTGCAATACCTCCTCACGCAGCTCCCCACTAGGTACACACAATCTAACTTCATGTCTCAAAGATCCATCCTCAGCAATGGTAAATTATCCTTTAATCCTGCTCTCACCTGAGCTCTGATGCTCCTCAGAGATATATCCTCATACTGTGCTACCTTGATCCTGTCTATCAAATCTGAATGTATCTGCAATCCCCATATCTGTATAGCACAACCAGAAACTATCACCTCAATGCCTAAGCTCTCCAAGTCCTATAGCAAATATTGATCCTGTGTCAAGAATATAGCTACCAGATAGCTACTCAAAGTATCGGCAACTACATTAGCTTTTCCAGGATAATACTGCAAAGATATGTCAAAATCCTTCATCAGTTCCAACCGTCGATGCTGCCTCATATTCAAGTCCTTTTACGTGAAAACATACTTCAAGATTTTATGGTCTGTGAAGATCTTCACACGCTCTCCGTACAAATAATGTTTTCACAACTTCAGAGCGAAGATGACTGCTGACAACTCCAAATCATGGGTAGGATAGTTCTTTTCATGAGGACACAATTGCCTGGATGCATAGGCAATCACTTTTCTATTCTGCTGAAGAACACAACCCAAACCTTTCCCCGATGCATCACTATAAATAGTGAAACCTTCGGAGCATATGTCAATCTTCTTTTCAATTCCTTAAAAGCAACCTGGCAATCCTCTGTCCAAACAAACTCTACATCCTTTTTTGTGAGTCTGGTCATTGGCTCAGCAATCCTCGAAAAAATCTTGCACAAACTTTCTGTAGTAGCCTGCCAATCCCAAGAAACTCATGATCTCAACTACCGAACTCGGGGTCTTCCAAGATTCCACTGCTGCGATCTTCTTCGGATCTACTGAAATACCATCACCAGTCACAACATGTCCTAAAATTTCTACCTTGTCCAAGAAAAACTCACACTTGGACAACTTCCCATACAGCTTCTCCTTCCTCAGCACATCCAACACAATCCTTAAATGCTCCTCCTGCTCCTCCGGTGTCTTCGAGTATATGAGTATGTCGTCGATGAATACCACCATAAACTTGTCAAGATACTGATGGAACACCTTGTTTATCAAGTTCATAAATACCACCGGTGCATTAGTCAAACCAAACGGTATCACCATTAACTCGTACTGACCATACCGAGTTCTAAAAGCAGTCTTCGGTATGTCCTCCGGCTTCACCTTCACCTTATGGTAGCCTGATCTCAAATCTATCCTAGAAAATATCTTGGCTCCACTCAACTGATCGAATAGATCATCAATCTATGGCAAAGGGTACTTATTCTTGATAGTGAGATTATTCAAAGTCTTATAATCAATGTACATGCGCACCGATCCATCCTTCTTTGGTATAAACAATACCGGGGCACCCCACGGTGAAGAACTCGATCTGATAAACCCCTTATCCTGTAATTCGTGCACCTGCTTCTTCAGCTCGACCAGCTCGATGTTGTTTACTCTATAGACATGTTACAAAATTGGTTCTGCACCTGGCACCAAGTCTATAGAGAATTCAACATCTCGATCTGGCGGTAAACCTGATAATTCCTCAGGAAACACATCCAAGAACTCTACTATCAACGGATGCGGCAACTCTTGGTCTTCCACCATAGCTCCACAAATAATGCCTTCTCCCTGCTCTGCAGTTCCTCTAGCAAACTGGAACTCTGGCTCTCCTGGCGGACCAAACACAACTCTATCTCCTCTATAATATATGCTAGCATGGTGCCTACTCAACCAATCCACTCCGAGTACAATATCGTAGCTCGAAAGTGGCATTACAAGTATACATGCACTCAACTCTTGGCCTCCTAGAGTAACTCTCTGATCCTTGCAAATATCATTAACCAGGATAATGCCTCCCCTGGTCATGATCTTGCAAGTCCTAAGCAAAGACTCAGCTACCAAACCATGCTTCAGAGCAAAAAAATAGATACAAAACTACAGGAAGCACCACTATCAAACAAAGCTAAAGCTGGAATAAAATCAAGAAGAACAGAACCTGCGATGACATCTCCGGTAGGTTCATCCTCCTCGACGATCATAGCAAACGCTCGTCCCTGACGTGCACCTCCCTGTTATTGATGCTGGACATAACGCTGCTGCTGTGTCGAAAGCGTTCCCCTCGGTTGTACTGCAGGTGGTCTCGTTTATGCCCTCGGAGCTGAAGCTGCTTCTTGAACTGCACGACGAGGATTGGAAGGACACTCCCTTAGCTGATGCCCTTTAGTACCACAATACAAACAAACTCCCAACCTCCTCCTGCAAACTTCCCAGATGTGGCCGGGCTTCTTGCAATAGTGGCAAAAACTTTGCTGTAACTGTCTCTGCTGCTGTGGTACCTGGTAAAAAGGTGCCTTAGCTGGAGTCTGGTGCTGTTGCTGCTATTGGAAAGGTCTGGACTAGAAATAAGGACGTTTTGCAGATACTGTACTGTTGTTTGCCCCCAGAAAATAATTACAGTCTCTCTTGTGCTTCAAACCCAACTCCTACTCAACCTTGCGTGCCTCCGCAAGTATCTTCGATTATGTATCATAAAAAGATGGAATGAGGATCTTTACTTCCCAATTTAGACCCTCACGAAAATGAATAGCCCGATCCTCCGGCTCTCTCACCAGATACTCTACAAATTGGCTCAACCTGCCGAACTCTGCAGCGTACTCCTCTACAGACATGCTCCCCTGAATGAAACTCTCGAACTGCCTCCCCAAGTCTAGCCTGTCTGTCCGGGCGAAGAACTTCTTTTTGAAAAGGTCCTTGAATACCTCCCAAGACTGTCCCGCGTCAACAAGAATTGGCTTATTCCTGAACCAAGTACAAGCAACGTCGAACAGTTAAAGTCCTACCGTCTTAACCTTCAGATCCTCAGAAAGACGGGACACCCTCATAAGACGCTCAATGTCCTTGAGCCAATCATCAGCATATACGATGCCATCCGTCCCCTTGAAGATCTTAGGCTCAAGTTTCTTGAAGTCCTGAATATTGCCTGGCCGAAGCTGGGCAACCTGAGGAACAACCTGCTGCTGGACCGAAACTTCTCTCTCGACTACGGCACGAGCAAGCTGATGAGCACTCTTGATGCCCTGCCATAGACGTCGGTCTGCCTCTGATGTGCCTCTGATTGAGCCCTCTGTGCCTCTAGCATCTCACGAAACAGTATAAACATCTGTGTCGCCTCTGTTGGCATAGGAGGTGGAAGTGGAAGCCCCTCATATATAGCTGGCACAGTTCTCTGAGTAGGTGGTGGACTTCCGAAAGCAGCTGATACTCCAATCACCGGAGAAGTGACTGGTGCAGGCCCTCGGGATGTCGTAGACCTCTCAGAAATTGCTCTCCCCCGCTGTGACCTAGTCTTAGGCGGCATCCTGAGATAAAGCGAAGAAAGAATCAATATGGCACATGATGTAAGACACTCAAGGAAATGACAGTTTAAGAGATCAAGTATCAATATCAATGGAGAATAGTTGAATCAAAAGAAGTTTTCCTAGATGTGATTGAGTATCTCAGCCTATATCCTATATCCTATCACAGGCTTATAAGTGTATAACTAAATCGTCGCACTACCACGACATCGCATAACTTGCGAAGCTTGACCTGCATAGGCCACTACTAAAAACTTGTCACGACCCGCACCAGATGTAAGGATGCAAGTCGAAAACAACGCCCAGCCTACGCCATAGAATCAGCGGTAGAACGTTGTCTGGGTAATCTATCTAACAATATAATGAACCACCGACAATGATAATATACTCAATCACAGATCTAAGATGGAAATGAGCACGAATCAGATAAAAGAATAGAAAAGTCACATACAACTCATGAGTCTAAAATAATACATCAATGAGTCTGAAAGAATACTAACAAATAAGCTGGAGACAAATTTAGTACAAGAATACTAAGAAGCTACTAAACTCGGGTCATCTGTCTCAGTTGGGATAAGTCCCTCCTGAACCAGGGTCTCAGACTCTAGACCCATAACATCCTGAGGTCCATAATGTGTAGGGTACTAGTCTTCAGTGTCATCTGGAAAAAATATATACAGTCAGGAAAGGAGCAGAGTACATCTCTAACAGCAATTCTAATCAATGATAAAAACTATCTAAGAGTAAATAGATGTGAATATACAAGATACACAATAGATACGAGAGATATATATACAATAAGGAAATAAATACAATAATGAGCAATATGTCTATGAACAAGAATACTAATGTCTAAGTGTGTGAGTACTAGCTTTAATATATGATCGGCTTGGGAACATGATACAAGATATATGGCCTAGCTAATCATACGTGCGGTGTATGATTGACACTATTCAATACAAGACTTGATACAAGGAGGGTATGATCACATATCTACACTAAAATACTCCCCACCCTCGACTGGTATAATAGATCCAACCATAGTACGCTATGGCACGAGATTCCCCAAGAAGATAGCTAGTCTTCCCGAGAATCAGTGTCTGTACATGCACAAGATAATTAATGAAACAAGGCTTACACAAGATATACCATATACCAAGGAATAATATCTCATGACGAGATCTGGATATACCAATCCGTATAACCATCATGTTAAGAGAACAAGGATATCTACACTAGATACAAAGAATATAGAAGATATCATAAATGAAAACTATCAGATAATGTACTGGCCTAAAGTCCAATGAATAGTCTCACAGATGTCTGATACGGTGCCTCGAAGATCGAGATATGGAATACAATATCAATACAAGATTTCGGAGAGAAAATAAGACAAACTAATTAACTTCTAGGTCAACAAGTCAATTCTAAGTCAAAAGTCAAACTAAGTCAACTATAAGTCAACTATAGTCAAACTATGGTCAACTACCTATTATTAGATTGCACAAGTCTAACACAAGGATATTGGGTTCAAATACTAAAAGTCTAGGTCACAAAACCCATATCTTAAATATTAGGATACCATATCTCCGGATATATAAATCCATAGGTAACACATCAATATATAAGTCAAATAATTATTATAATATAGAATCCTAATTACAAACATTAAATAGGTACCTTAGTTTTGAACCAACTTGGTATCACAACATAAAACAAAAATCTTGATACCCAAACCGAATACCTTGGGTATCCCCAATTACTTTGGTACTTACCTTGGTTTCTCAAGGTAATACTCAAATACTAGTTATACTATCTACCCGTAGATATATACATATACTACAATAATTATTATACATATAGTATATATTAAATACTATTAGCACATATAAATATATATATATATATATTTATATCAAATACCATATACATATATATATATATATATAAAATATCTAATATATAAAATTGCCAAACTGTCGCCGAAGATTCTGCCCACTATCGCTGAAGCTGCTATTGATATTGATACACTGCTGTTTTAGTAACAGTTTTCTGCAACTGTCGCTAAAACTGTCACTAAAACTCCTGATACGCTGCTGATACTGCTGCTACTTTAGCGATAATTTTTTACAATTGTCGCAGGCTGCTGTCGCTGTTTTTCCTGCTGTGGCCGCTGCTGTTTCACTACTGCTACGACGGCTGCTGTCGCGACGGTTCCTGCTGTCGCTAAAACTCCTGTTCTCCCCCTCTCTTATATTTATATATACAATGCATATATATATATATATATATATATATATATATATATATATATATATATATATATATATAACACCCATAAATAGATACAAAAATACATATAACTATAATATATAACACTATGACAAATAACATATATATAACATACATACACCTCCACATATATATGTACATATTAAATACATATGACAATAGCATAGTAATATATACATATATAACAACACATATATGTATACGTATATATAATCATACACAAAATGAATGCATATATCATATAAGTAGGTATATAACTACATATATATATATATATCTACACATATATATACTATACATGCTACAATATATACAATTCTTACTTATGTAGAATAATAGCTACATAAAAATATATACACACATATATATAATAGATACATAGATCTAAGACATAATAATACATAAATATTGTCACCATAATATATATATATATATATATATATATATATATATATATATATATATATATAATTATACTTCTCCAAGAAATAAGAACACAAAGAATTAGATCTATAATTAAATTGCACACACATGGAACGTATCAGCCCGTATCCCACTAGATTTAGGATACGCTTGCGACACAAATCCACCACACATCCAAATGTACCTCAAAGGACACGAACAAGCCACATATATTATTTATGAACAATACGAAGGGTCAAAAATAAATCTACGTGTCCGTGTCAAAATATGACATGTACAAAGTCCCGTGTCGGAGGGAAAACCCACAAATCAATATGTATCACCAAATTGTTGGGATACGACCTACACGTACCCAATTATGGACACGAGACTAGCCCCAAACACACAAGCACATGCCAAATTAATCTATAGGACTAATTGACATACACAACAATTGTCAATCTCGGAATTCCTCCAAAATTGACACAAAAAGTACCATAACTTTCTCAATAGGCCTCCTATGAACACAAAACCAAATCCTATGGGTAGTCTTTGCATATGGGTTGATTTTCCATGGTTAAATCTTATATTTAAAACCTAAATTAAGGAGAAAAACTAAATTGTACCTATTGGGAGATGGATTCCCAATACAACCTCCAAATGTGATGAAATTGGCTCCAACTTATAGATCCATGCTCCTCTTTGTAGATCCTTGCTTCCTCCTTCTAGATCCTTGCTCCAGTAGTCTCCAATAGTGATTTGAGAAGGAATTGGAATGGCATTTGGTAGAAAAATAAAGTGGGAATGAAGGAATTTGGTTGAGGGAAATTATAGATCTAGTTTTGAAATGAAAATAGGAGAGAGAATTTTTTTTCCCCTCTTTAATATAGGCCGGCCCCTTTTCCCCTCCTTCAAGTTACTATGAATTATCCAAAATACCCCTTGGGGCCTCTCATAAAGAAATAATTAAGGAGGAAAGCTTCTAGTCTAATGGTTTAATTAATTTAATCCATCTCCTTAACAATGGGCCTTCTAATTGGGCTAATTTCTAATAATCAATTCATGTTGGTCCATAAGTCTAACTAAACTAGTTAGGTCCACTAACACAAGTCCAAAATAAATAACTAACATTTAAAAATAATTTAAATAATACAATAAATAATTATTTATCATGCACAATATTTAATTAAATATAAAATTACTAAAATATCCTTTTCTAGAAAATGTGTTAGTGACAATCGTCGACCCGTCCCACCTCGCCGGAGACGACCTGCAGCAGTCACCCTCGATCCCGTGCACACTAACGCTTAGGTTCTGGATTGCCCTCTTTCGTGATTTATGTATACATGTGTGAATGGTATTAGGTTTAGCATGTTATTTCATGAGAGTTTGTTAAATATGGTATCGTGACCTTGTGTTAGTAAACCTAGTAGCTAGTGTGCATGTGCGTACGTATATGCGTATAATATGTAGTTGTTATATATAGATTCCATGGAAATTGATTGCTAGTAATATGTATAACTGTATTATAGATGTTGAATGGCCATAAGTGTTAGTAGTAGGTATCCCGTATTTACAGTTGATCATGTGACCCTGAATATTAGTGAATCGACTGCCTTGTGTACACCAACGTACTGGCTTAGACATGTGTTAGTGAGTTGACTGTCTGATTATGCACATCATTTGAAGACATGACGCCCGTGCATTTAGACGCACACTTGACCCTGCTAGATGACCAGTATCACCCCTAGCATAGTCTCTGAGTTTAGTGTATTTATGTTTGTGTGTGTGTGTTAGTGTAACGACTGATATTGTATTATTATTAAATGATATCTATAGGACTATTGGATTATTCAGACAAGACTTTAAAAATATGACATTGTGTCACGACTCGCACCCGAAAAATCGGGCATGAGTCGTGGTACATCCAGCCTACGTTACAGCATCGATGGTAGAACGCTGTCTAGGTCTACTATCTAGCTAACAATCTCACACAATTAATATATATACCTATTAACATCTTAACTCCAAGTGGAGGAGCAATATCATAACGATAACACAAGTACTCAATCATGAATCAAAGTACGATAAGATAACACACAAGTCTAATAACTACAAAGTCTAAACAACTGCTACTAAAACAACAACAACATCAATAATAATAATAATACAACAACATCCTGAATCATATACAATACAAGGTCTCAATCCAAAACCGGGGACAAACCCGGTGCTAAAAGCTAATCAAAACAACAACAAGGTCCTACTGATCCCGACTACCAACCCAGAAATTACTCATAAACTAGGGGGTCCCTGTCTGCACCATTGACAGGCTGAGGTCCATAAAATATCGGACACCAATCCTCCGGATCCTCTGGAAAAAATATGTTCAGTCAGGACTGGAGCAAGTACACCTCTAACAGCAGTTCCAGTTAAATGATAAAAACTATAAAACAGTTATAGCAAGTAGCAAGGTGAAGGAAATAAAGTATGAACAAAAAATATATACATATCACTGGTGCATAAAGGTAAAGATGCATGAATATCAAAAGCAAGATAGTAGTAACTGCAGGATACAAGAAATCTAAACTAAGAGTAAGTGCGTGCACAAGAACATGTAGTGAGTCCAGCAAAAATACATGTAATGTGTCAAGTCCAAAAACTATAAGTGAGACCAGCAAGAAATGCAAGAGAGTCCAGACTAGAAAGAATAAACTCGTGTCTTTGAAATAGCTGTTTCGACATGTAAACGGCTAGGGGTAGGTACGGCTCACCGTACACTAGGTGTGCGGCTGCTATCATTCCAGATTAGACTAGAGGGGATAATTTCAGTGATTCCAGTTGGGAATGTTTATATGTCTACTCGAGTATTTTCCCACCCCGACTAGTACAAGTGAATCCAAGACCCGACACATAAATCAAGTATGAGTCCAGTCAGAAACATGAGTGATGCCTGTAGTGATGCTTGTAGGTGATGCCAGTAGGTGATTCAAGAATAGAGGCCAAAAACATGAAATATACGTGTCGCAAGTAAATAAATCCAGAAATACTAGTCCGTGTCGTGCTAGAAAAATTAGATGATACTATACTAGAAGCTGAATCATAATAATCATCAGATAATGGAAACTATCAGAGAATGTACTCGTCTGACGTCCTGAGCAACTGGCGATCCGAACTGGTGTCGCAAAGACCTATTACGAAAGCAAGGTTAAACGGGGTTCTAATGAGTTAAACAGATATAAAATAATTAAAAATAAGCTTCTAAGATCGTTCTAGGTCAAACGGGTCAAACGGATCAAACCGGTAAAATCGGGGTCAAAAAGTCAACTCTGGGTCCAAACTAGGTCAAAAGTTGACTTTGGCGGTCAACCGGATCAACTACGGTCAACTCTAGGTCAAACTAAGGTGCCCCTAAAATTCTTGGTCAAAACTAGGTCATTAAGCTAATAAACCCTCAAACTCGCCTCCTTGAGATACCGGGATACCCTCGGTATCCGATATCTCAACCTACGCTATACGTCCCGCCTATACCCTCTATAATATATACTAGCACGTATATATATATATATATATATATATATATATATATATATATATATATATATATATATATATATAAGCATCTCTAACCTAAATCCTAGGCTAAAATCCAATACCTTGCCCCGATGCTCAATACCTTGAGTATTTCAAGGTATTGAGATACTCAAGCCTTACCCCTCGCTAACACTAGCTAACTAACTATCTATCTATATATATACACTACCATATACTAATATATATATATATATAACATATATTTAACTATATATATATATATATATATATATATATATATATATATATATATATATATATATATATATATAACGTAGTGTATAGGTAAATACCTCAATATCTTACCTCTGATACCCAACTTATCTCAATACCTTGGTATCTCAAGGTATTGAGATACCTTACCCTCTAATTCTAGCTAACTAGCTAGCTATCTATAATATATACTTATCTATATAACACTATAGGTAATATATAGTGCATGATAAATAATATATACTTATCTAATTCTAGCTAACACATTTTCTAGAAAAGGATATTTTAGTAATTTTATATTTAATTAAATATTGTGCATGATAAATAATTATTTATTGTATTATTTAAATTATTTTTAAATGTTAGTTATTTATTTTGGACTTGTGTTAGTGGACCTAACTAGTTTAGTTAGACTCATGGACCAACATGAATTGATTATTAGAAATTAGCCCAATTAGAAGGCCCATTGTTAAGGAGATGGATTAAATTAATTAAACCATTAGACTAGAAGCTTTCCTCCTTAATTATTTCTTTATGAGAGGCCCCAAGGGGTATTTTGGATAATTCATAGTAACTTGAAGGAGGGGAAAAGGGGCCGGCCTATATTAAAGAGGGGAAAAAAAATTCTCTCTCCTATTTTCATTTCAAAACTAGATCTATAATTTCCCTCAACCAAATTCCTTCATTCCCACTTTATTTTTCTACCAAATGCCATTCCAATTCCTTCTCAAATCACTATTGGAGACTAGTGGAGCAAGGATCTAGAAGGAGGAAGCAAGGATCTACAAAGAGGAGCATGGATCTATTAGTTGGAGCCAATTTCATCACATTTAGAGGTTGTATTGGGAATCCATCTCCCAATAGGTACAATTTAATTTTTCTCCTTAATTTAGGTTCTAAATATGAGATTTAACCATGGAAAATCAACCCATATGCAAAGGCTACCCATAGAATTTGGTTTTGTGTTCATAGGAGGCCTATTG
Organism: Iris macrosiphon; assembly: GCA_036927795.1. Lineage (NCBI taxonomy): Eukaryota > Viridiplantae > Streptophyta > Magnoliopsida > Asparagales > Iridaceae > Iris > Iris macrosiphon. The sequence goes on along the minus strand of JAYESA010000017.1, from coordinate 77,204,313 downwards.
AGAAAGTTATGGTACTTTTTGTGTCAATTTTGGAGGAATTTCGAGATTGACAATTGTTGTGTATCTCAATTAGTCCTATAGATTAATTTGGCATGTGCTTGTGTGTTTGGGGCTAGTCGCGTGTCCATAATTGGGTACGTGTAGGTCGTATCCCAACAATTTGGTGATACATATTGATTTGTGAGTTTTTCCTCCGACACGGGACTTTGTACATGTCATATTTTGACACGGACACGTAGATTTATTTTTAACTCTTCGTATTGTTCATAAATAATATATGTGGCTTGTTCGTGTCCTTCGAGGTACATTTGGATGTGTGGTGGATTTGTGTGCAAGCGTATCCTAAATCTAGTGGGATACGGGCTGATACGTTCCATGTGTGTGCAATTTAATTATAGATCTAATTCTTTGTGTTCTTATTTCTTGGAGAAGTGTAATTATATATATATATATACAAACACATATATATATATATACACACGCACAAGTATATATACACACACACACACACACACACACACACACACACACACACATATATATATATATATATATATATACACACACACTCATACATATATATACAAACACACACACACACATATATATATATACACACACACACACACTCATATATATATATATATATACACAAACATATAACTACACACACCTACACAAACACAAACACCAACACACACACTCAACCACACTCACCCCCACATACAAAAACACACACACATATATATATATAAATATATACTCAAAAACTCTAACACACACTCCCCGAAGCTAAACCAAAATGCGCACATACCCAAAACCTAGAAACCAAGTCGAAATGGCCATTCGGTCATTTCGACGAACACGTGGAGTGCGGTTCATAAAACCTCGTGAAACTCACACCAAACCTACTCGGAATCGGCCCAAAATTTATTCACAAGTTCTAATCGATATCTAAAACCTAGAAAAAATGATAACTCGTCGATACTAGGTTCGTGGCAAAAACATGCACGCACATAGAACCTACGACGACGAAAACTCTCAAATAGCCCGAAACGCTCAAATTTCCGCGACACGATCTCACGTGTCCAAACGGGGACACATACTTACCCTCAAGACACCCAAGCACGTCTACCTAGGTCAGTATAACCTAGGACAACACCAAAAATTGGGCCAATCTCGGATTTTACCTAAAATTGACACAAAACCTAATGTCAAAGTCTCCAAACACATCCAAACAAGCTCCAACTTCCACCCACGGGTAGCCCTAAGGTTTAGGAAGGTTCTAAACTACTAATTATACTATATTAGAGTAATCACAAGGGAAGAAATCAGAGTTTACCTCTTGGGAGTTGGAATCCTAAGCCAAAGTCTCCAAAAAGCCCCAAATTTACCACACCAAGTCTCCAAGCTTCTAACCCAAGCTCCAACACTAAATTTAAGCTCTACACATCTAGGTTAGGGAAAAGCAAAGGGTTAGGGTTTACATCTATGAAGAATAGAAAAAGAAAGAGAAGAAATGACTTACTTGAGACTTGTTGGAAGAAGGAAGAAGAAGAAAATGGAGAATGAAGAAGAAGAAGAAGAAGAAGAAGAAGAAGAAGAAGTGAAGGAATGAAGAAGGGAATGGGGGGTTCGGTTCTGGTCCTGGAAAAGGGTTAGGGGCCGGCCATATGTAAATAAGTAGGGTTTACATGGGTAAAATGACTAAAAAGTCCTCCTAATTAGTCATGCAAGCTTGGGTTTAGGTTTAGGGTTCCAAAAGCACTCAAATAAACTCCTAATCACTCTAACTAGCTAATAAAAATATAAATAACTATTCTAAGCCAATAAATAAATCTAAAAAGGGTGTTGGTTGGGTCTGACATGGGTCCACTAGGGTCTGACATGGGTCTAGGCAAGCCAAAACACTAAAATAACTAATAAAAAATAATACAATCAACAATTAAATATTAATACAATTATTTATGATAAATACACAATTAACAAAATTAAAATATAAAAAAATACCCTGCTCTGGAAATGGGGTAGTGACACATTGGTATTGCCATCAGAGGACCACAGGCGAGTACATTCTCTGACTATTTTTATTATGTTGATCATCTCTATGATTCTAGTTGTATAGCGTACATGATTCTGATACTGTGGATACATGAGTTGGCATCATCGAGACCTGTCACGAGGAGTCGTGATTGGAATCCATCGTGCTAGATAGGGACGGGGAGATATTAGTTGATTATGTGATCATACCCAACTCTACATGAATCATAGCTCATCCCACACCTCATGTCAGGTACAGCCTGACCATTATATGCCTCATAGCCTGTTATGTATGATTAGCCTGACTATTGCTCGCATCATAGCTAACTAGACGGTTAGCCTGACCTTACATGAATCATAGCTAATCATATGTAACAAGCCTGATCAGTCCCAAGTCGATCACATGATACACTAATATTTCACACACTTAGCTAGATATTCTATACATGTATTTCTAGTTTATAGTTCTAGCATTCACTTATATTCTAGTTTATTGTTCTAGCATGCACTTGTATTTCTGTTCATTGCTAGTTGTACCATTGATGATATATTCTTCAGTATTTCTTATTCCAGTATTTCGTACTCACCAATATTTCTTATTTCTAGTATATATATCCATCTTGTATTTCTTTACACTATATTATAGTTTTTGTCAATATACATGGAATTGATGTTAGTGCTTGTACTTCACTCCATCCTGACTAGAAATATTTTTCCAGACTGTGACTTAGAGGACTTGTTCCCGGCATACTTGGAGATTTGGATGTTATTGTTTGCAGGTTAGATTATTTTTTAGACTTGTGTTATATTTCGTTTATTTTCTCCGATATCTTATCGTACTTTAGTTTCTGTGATTGAGTATTTTCAGATTATATTATGATATCTGTGTCTCCTTATGGAGTTGGATATTTATGAGAGATTGATTAGATAGTATTATGACCTAGACAACGTTCTACCGCCGATGCTGCGGCGTAGGCTGGACGTACCCACGCATTCGTGCCCCTATATTGGGTGTGGATCGTGACAATAGAGTATCCACTTGTGCCACATCTAATAAAGTTTGGAAACTTCTCGAGATAACTCACGAAGTTACCTTACAAGTGAAGGAATTCAAAATCAGTAGACTGACACAAGATTATGAGGCTTTTAATATAAAATCCAAGAAACCATCACATAAATGTTTATACGTTTCATTAATATTGTTAATCCTCCTTTTTCTCTTGGCAAGGATTAGAATAATCATGAAAAGATATGCAAGGTGATTAAGGAACTCCCGAAGAAATAAAACCCAAAAAAATAGCAATTATTGAAGGAAATGACCTCATTACAATGATGCTGAAGACACTCATGGGGAAGCTCATGAAACATGAGCTGGACCTCGATGATCTCGAAGAATCAGCACCAAAGTAACCTTAGCATTCAAGGCAGACCATAAAAAGTTCTCCAACGATGAATCTAAAGATGATGATGATTCATAAGTTGAGGAACAAGCACTAATGGTCAGGAACTTCAGAAAGTTCTTAAGGTTTGAAAAATTAAATCAAAAGAATAAGGACTATCAAGACAACAACGATGAAGATCAAGTGTGCTATGGTTGCAAGAAGACATGCCATATAAAGAATGACTGCCCATCAGGTAAGAAGGGAAATCAGTATGAACACCCAAGCAAAAGACCATCTTCACGCAAATATGCAAACACAAGCATATGGCATGAAAGTGAAGCCAATGACTCCAAAGAAGAAGAAAACTCTCATGACGCTGCAAATATTTACTTGATGGATTTTGAACAGGTATCTACAAACCACTTATATAAATATTTTATATTCGATGAACTCTCTGATGCTTTCAGTAATCTTCTTAAGGATAATAAGAAAATTTTAAAGAAATACAAGCATACTATAAAAAAATAAAAATGTTCAAGCTTGAGAATGACATGGATTTCCTCCTTATTAATTGGGATAAGAGAGACCCCTTCCACTAGCAATACTGAAGACATGTCTATAATACCCCGCTACCGCATGGTGCATTACGCTGAGTCGGATTAAACGAGGCAATGGTTGGTTACATTAGGATTTGTTGGATTAGGGAGAAAATATTAATTTGAGTTGGTTTCATGTGCAGATCGCATGCAAAGTTTGATGGAATCAGGTATTCTTTCAGAGCAGTACTAAGATAGAAGGATTATAGCGATAATGCTATCTTTCTTAGTCGATCAGTCGGATGATTTAGAGAGTACGGCCTGCTTGTACGGTCATACCAATTGAGTAGATCGTGCTTTGTATTAGACCATGGATTCAAGGGATCGGCCGTATCGGTAAGGCAGATTGCTTAGCAGATTCAAACTTGGTGAGAGGGCTATGTCCCTTCTCCTCTACTCCTTCATGCCTAATAATATAGAATACACGTAATAACTGGGAAACTTGGACTGGAATATTGGAATTACCGTACTGTGGCATGCATTGAGTGTGCTCCATTTGGTTGGATAAAATTTATGGCTTAATTTGGTCTTGCGTTAGGCAGTTTGAGCTTGAGTGGATCATCTTGTTTGGAGAAGTGAACATTTTATCGGGCGAGCGAGCGTGTATTCGTGCACGAGTATCAAGTTGGACGCTTTGTCAAGCAAAGCATGCAGTTGTGGTTCAAAATCAGAAAACTGCATCAGAGAGGGCATTATGCCATTATTGAGGCATTGTGCTACGAAACTTTCAGAGTGAGGGGTATTTTACCAATTGGACCACTGTGTCAAAGAGCGATATGGTGCATAATAGAGATAACTTGAGATGGTACCTTGGGCTATAGTTGGAGTATGGTTATGGTGAATTGGATAGAGTGAGGCGAGTATCGTTTGGTAGGGCGAGAAGGCTCGATTCTCTCATCGTACCTATTATTGGAGTATTATATTGGTCACGGACAACCTGTTGCACATAGGGTTTGGTTTTCTCGAACGAGATAGGATCCGGGGCACCAGGACCGTTCGGCCATAGAGAAAACAAATAGTAATGTGCCTTGGGCACGGTATTGGTAGTTCGTGACGACCAGACAGGCTAGCTACTCAGTGCTGGATTGGGTCAAATTGCCTTGGATTAGTCCTTTATGCCTTGGCCAGTGACTTCATATAGATAAGAGTTGGTTCAGTTTGGTTTGTGTATTCGTGTAGGCGACGGTGCCACCTTGCCTCGGGCAAGTGTGTATGCATCGATGATTAAATTTTAGTGAGGCTTTGATTGTAGCGTGATGCGATAGATTGGAGGCTTGGAGTGCGATATATTTTGATAGGTTCATGCTTTGCTTCGGGTTTGAGTAGAACATATTGCATGCTTAGTTTCATTGAGTTTGGATATAACTGCTAGTACATTTGCTTGAGTTGAATAATTGCATGCTTAACCTACTTTACAGTTTTTCTTAACATGTCATACCTCTGTCATGAAATGAATGTTGGATTCAAGTAGAAAGATCACCATATAACTTTTTGTATTCACTATCTTTTTAGTGTCGGTTTAGACGAGTGGGTTACCCTGCTCACCAGTACAGATGTGTACTGACCCACATTTGTGGGCATTATTTTTAGGTACGCAGGCATAGTGACTCAGCTTAGATATACGGGAGATGATGTATGTAAGTACCTTTGTGGGCAAGAGAAACAGCAAGAGTGTTGCAACACCTTTGTGGCATTCTCCTTTGTGGCATTTTCATTTGGACAGTTTAAGAGCTTCACTGCGTATACTCTGATGTGTTCTTGGTATATAATATTTGACTTTCACTGCAACTTGGTCGTTTCGATGATAACCATGATGTTTGACGTCATCTCCTTGTGCGAGCGTAACTCTAGGCTCGTACGACATCACATCCCGATGAGAACGATTGTCCTGCAGGAGCGCTGTAATGTGGTGATTCACATTCAGCGGAGATGATCGAACTTGTGGGAGATTGGGGCGTGATAATGTCTGCATTAAAATTAAGCTTGCATGATGCTTTAAAAACTGTCGAAAAGACTACAAAGGCAAATACAGAACTCAATAAACTTTTTGGAGCAGAAAAGAAGAAGCACAACCTAGCTGCATAAAGAATAGACGCACTCATATCTAGATATCATGAAGTCTATGACACCTATAAAATGTTATAGATTAGATTAAAAAAGCGTGTAATACAACCTATGACTCAATCTAACACATGTCAGAAGAATCATCACAAGGACACACATAAGACACTGCCAAAGAACGCAAGCAGAACACACGCTACACATAATCATACTTTCTTCTACAAATATCTACTGAAGACACAACATACACATTCATATACTTTTGCTTACTCTGTTGTACTAAGCACTAATACGTTTGCAATATGTCACTACAGTGATCAATAAGGACACATCTCACGACAGTGTAAAGTGAGAAAATTAGTTGATATGAATATATATGCATGGGTGCCAAAAACTAACATTTCACGACCCTAAAAGAAGTGGGTACCAAAGGTCACACCTTCAACTTATGTTGTTGTAGGTAGACCAACCTTCGCATGCTAGAAGCAAATAGATTCTCTATAGTGGTTGCTCGAGATATATCACTGGTGATGCTACACTATTTCAACACTATAGATGAAGAAAGAAGGATATGTCTCCTTCGAAAAAAACCTTAAAGGGTATATTATAAGTAATGGTACTATTGGTATTACTCCATTCCAAGTAATAAAAGATGTATGTTTAGTCACTAAATTAAAACTTAATCTACTCAGCATCAGTCACCTTGCAGACAATAGTAATGGTATTAATTTTATAAAAAACAAATGCTCAATCTATGAGAGATCATCTGGTAATATTATTTTTGAAGGTATTAGGGAGGATAATATATATGTTTTCTATCTTTCGGAGAATACTAACAATGCAGGAAGATACTTGTATGCTAACAAAGATGAGAGTTGGCTATGACATATGCATCTAGGATATGCCAATATGGATATAATTGCAAGATTATCTTCGAAGAAACTGATAAGAGGCTTGCCAGAAATAACCTTTAAGAAGGATTTGGTTTGTATTAATTATGAAAAGAACAAATCAACCATATCTTTTAAGTCAATAAATGTTGTAAGTACCTCTAGACCTCTTCAGCTTTTACATATGGATTTATTTGGACCTAGCAGGGTCGCTAGTCTTGGTGGTAAACTTTATACGTACGTAATTGTTGATAATTTTTTGAGATATACTAGGGTTTATTTTCCTACAAATAAAAATGGGCCATTTTCTGAATTTGTAATATTTTGCAAACATGTACAAAATGAAAAAGGCTTCATGATTACTCGAATCTGAAGTGATCATGGTGGCAAATTTAAAAATATTGATTTAAAAAGTTTTTGTGATTCTAATAGATTTTTTCATGAATTTTCTTATCTTAGAACTCAAACACAAAATGGTGTTGTGGAGCAGAAGAATAGAACTCTCGGTGATATGGCCAGAGTCATGTTAAATAGATTTAGTCTTCCGAAATATTTTTGGGCAAAGGCTGTAAATACAGTGTACCAAATTCTGAATAGGGTTCTTATTCGACCTATCTCGAAGAAGACACCCTATGAACTTTTGTTTGGTAGAAGTCCTATAATTTTTTATTTTAAAGTTTTTGGATGTTGTTGTTTCATTTTGAACACCAAGGATACTCTTGGTAAGTTTGAGGCCAAAGCTGATGAAGGTATTTTTTTGGCTCTGCATCTAGAAGCAAGGGTTTTAGAGTTTTTAATAAGAGATAGTTGACTGTTGAATAATCTATTGATGTTACATTTGATGAGATTAACAGTCAAATAGCTAGTGACGGTGATGATGAAGATGTCTTTACTATAACATCCAACAAGACCCCTGAAGATACAACTATAGGTACAAGCTATCTGGAGAGCTTACCCAAATGATTTTGCTTTTCAACAAATTATCTAGAAGACTTGGTAATAGGTGATGTATCAAAATGTCATGATTATATATGATAGAGATTGATCGCATGATCATCTCCATCCTTCTAAGGCCAATGTTAGGGAGCACAATGGTGGACGTGTTCTTGCTCCTCAACATTAAGTGCAATAATAATGGCGGAATGATACAGAACTGGACATGTAACAATTTTGCAAGCCCAAAGAAGCTAATCCTCCGTCTCCACCAAGCGTCGACAACAGAGTTTTGATTGGGACTACGTCCCAATTTGACAGCAAAAAGTGTGGCCCAGGTGCACCCTAGTGGTAAGCCTCATTATAAGAAAAAATATAGATAGAATGATGTATGGACTAGGACAACTCTGGTTGCCCCAAATAAAGTTATTCTTTATTTTATGAAGAATTGCCACGTTATGTTGCTGATCATCTCGAACGGAGATAACTATGATAGCCTTACATGCTTCATCATGAAAGAAGCAAGCTAGTATGGTCCCTGCATGGAAGAGCATAAAATTAGCATTCTACTAAAAAAGAAATGCTCATGGAAAAGAAAAGTGCGCACAATCATCGAGTTTGTCAAAACTCAAAAAGTGCGCCAGATGACAACTTTCAGAAGAAAAGTTTGTGTGTCGTCTAATTTATCAAAATCCAGAAACTACGCCAAGGAAGTCCCACTCCAAATAAGGGGAACACGCGTGAGTATTATGCTTATAATCATAAAATTCCCTATTAGAAGATGAGAATAGGAAAAGTGGTGACAGAGGAATATTATTATCTCACCTAAAGAATGTTGTCTTATACGACTACTTGGATGCTTGTAATGCCCTGATGAGGGTATCATCTTCTCTTCTTCGGCTTGATCCTAAAGGCAGTTGTGCTCATCTTCAGGATAAGAAGAAAGTTTGAAAGTTTTTTATGAATACCTTGGCTCTATTTTTAAGGAGCTTTCTTTGCACTTATATAGATATGCGAAGAGAGACGTTCCAAATTCATAACAGTCTTTGAAAATAGCACTGCATGCATCGCCTTGAAGACTGCTTCCAATTAGTAACTAAGTCAACACGCTGTCATAAAAATTACATAAAAATTAATGAACAAGTCAAGCCTATGTTTAATACAGCCACGTCAGCTATACCAAAAATGCGAGCATAAAATCTCAACAACTTTTTATGCTTCTAATTTAAAGTATTTTGAATTCTTATGGACGAATTCAAAACTTTGAAGGGGGGTCTTGTAGAAGCATAAAAATACACTTCTTGGAGATGACACAGTTTCCTACAAATAAACTTAGTAGGGGAAGAATGACACACTTTCTCTTTGTTTCAAAGGATGGCGCACTTTCAAGCTACTTTCGTCAACAAAGCCAAGCGCACAAATCGAATGTCTTATTTTCCCCTAAATATTAAATGTAACGAATTTGATAGACTGGAACAACAGTCGAGGATAAAGAAGTCATCATTACAGCTAAGCTGCGGCATGCAAACTCGTTTAGTGACCAACACGAACCAATCTCTTCAAAGTGCGCTCATATAGCCAATATTTCCAAAAGTGTGCCATTACGACTACTTCCTCAAAAGTGTGTCAACATGGCTACTTCCTCAAAAGTGGCCATTACGGCTACTTCCTCAAAAGTGTCCCATCATGGATACTTTCTCAAAAGTGCGCCATTACGGCCAAAATCCTCAAAAGTGTGCCATAATGGCTACTTTCTCAAAAGTGCACCATCACGGCCAATTTTCTCAAAAGTGCGCCATAATGGCTACTTCTTCAAAAGTGTGCGCATATGAACAATTTTATCAAAAGTACGCCAGTCTCCAGACCACTTCTATAGTGCTCCTTCAATCCTAACTGACAAAGAGAAGTTGCGATTAAGTATCCTACTTGCCATGTTCCTAGTAAAACGTGCACAAATAACTGTCCCATAACCTACACTTTCCTCGTACAGGAGGCCGCGTGTCAAGCAAGCAGCAAGTTGTGCTCCCACTCACTAGATTGTAGGATGGCATCCTATGAAAAGTGTGCGCACATTGCGGATTGTCTAAAGTACATATACACTGTTATAAATACTCTAAAATCCTATAAATATAGGATTATTATGTACGTTGCAGAAGGGGAATTTTAAGTCTTTGAAGTTCAAAGAATAGAATAAGAGAAATAAAAGCTTGTTGTGCCGTTGTTGCCAAAGCTTTCTCATTACCCAACTCTTCAAGTTGTTCACAGCATCCTTGCATTTCTTCTTCGTCGTGTAGTCCATGGAGTAAAGTGATCGTCCGCAGATCAGATCTCTATGGCTATACTTCTCTAAAATCAATTGTACTTAGATTCTTGTCTTGGATCTTTTATACTCTTCTTTCTTTTAATAGTTTGTAATACAAAGTTCGGAAAACTTTTATTCATCACAAACAAAATGGTGAATCTGTTGGGAAAGACTTTCTTCTCTAACGAGAAAGTGATAGCCCAACGCGTCGTTGTGATGGTCGGCTCGATGCAGAAGACCTTGGTCGTAAAGTTCCACAAACAAGCATACGAAGAAATGCTCCATTATGGGGGTAGTGCTCGCCCCTCATCCGCACTCAAGTCAAGGAAGACCCGCAAAGTGTGGGGGCCCAAGCCTCGTCACATATATCTCGAAGTTGTTGTCAAGAAGTAAAAAAAGTATCATGATTGACAAGAACTCCCTTGTCAATTCTGTCAATAGAGTTCACGTCGATGATTTGGTGGACAACTCCCTTGCGTTAACCAAGGGATACAAATCCTGCAACTTGTGCAATATGAAGCAAAGGGTGATCTACACCCAAGCTTCTGAGCTCGCGTATATTCATTGTAATATGCGGGACAAGCAAGGCATGGACACTGCTATCCAAGCCAATCTCTTTACATGTGCGCTCTTTAAAGAGAGATAAAGGTTTCACCAATATCCATGCCAGCAGAAAAAAAAACTACAGGCTCACTAATGAAGAGTTAGTCAGGGAAAATCATTCTTCGAACATTATGATCACGCGTACAGTGGAGGAAAAATTATGCTTCATTCGTTAGGAGCCTACTATTAGTGCGCTATGCCAAGACCTTCGTGCAAAATTAAATGCACGTCGGCAAACTGTGCCAACTTTGTCTGCAACATAAAAAGTATGCCAAATAGAGTCAACCTCTTAACAACATAATATTTGTGCGCGTGTACATAAGAAGACTTTTAGGAACAACTTTTCCTCATCCCTAAAGAACAAAAACTTAAGAGATGGTGAATCATTCGCCAATCAAGCCAGCACCTCACTCTACACACAGGGGACCAAAAATATGCATAGAAGATTCAATGTATCTCATGTAAAGAGGCAGAGTTTGCCCTCTTCCTCCTCTTCTCTTCCCTCTTCTGATTTATGTGAGCTTATTGTACAAAAGCGTAAGGAGAGAGATCCTTCTAACTTTGCAATAGAGTTTCCTAATGAACATTGTTGTAATTGTTATAGAATTATAATTAAATATTATTGTGCAACAATAAAATGGTCTGTGTTTGACCGATTGACTTATCCTATGTCTCCCAAACCTTGACATAAAAAGTAAGCTGATAACCAGGAGCATGGTGATGACGAACCGTTCTTTGCTCCAGTATACCTGGCTTCACATTTTCCCCATGGCGAGAGACAATAAAGACGAAGTTCTTCAAGAACACCCCGCCATAGGAGGTTTGACTAACTTATCGACTCCTTTGAAGGAGTATACCAAAATACTCATTCTCGAAGACATGAGCTCATTATTCACAGGAATCCCCATTCCTCATAATCCGAGGCTGGGGGTAAAAATCTCCTTGATTCTGAAACTGACAGTATAGAATCCAACTACATGATTTTTTCTACCAATCTCTCTGTCGTACACATAGATATTAGCGTCTACGCCATCGGTGACGAACAAGACGCTCCTCCATCAGGACGCACCGAACAACGCCTAGACTCATTAGAGGCCGCTCTCAGGGACATGCACACCATGATGTAAAATATGCATCAAATAACGACAGCCCAAAATTCTGCTATACCAACTCCTATCCAAGTGGTTATATTTATACCTGCACATCCTACATCTGAAATAACAACTCTGTAGGGTAACAAAAATCCAAAAGCGGTCCCAAACCAAGAATCAACAGCGCCAGCTCTTAATCCTCTTAATTTTGGGGGGTGGACCTCCACCGGTGGTAATACCTGTTCAACCAGGATCTTACCAGTCAGTTGCACCACTCCAACCAGAAGATCCTCGCGAAGCTATCTGTGAGTTGCGTGGATAAGTCAATATTTTAAAGAATAAATACCAACTCCAGAAGCTGGGGCTGAAATAGCCTTATCCTCATCATTGGGATAATGGTTCCTTCCCTCCTAAATACAAACCCCAATCATTAGTCGACATAGCCGAGCTAATATATTAATTACTTTAATATGATGAAGTACAAAAAGAGGATGCTCTCCTCACCAGATTGTTCGTGCGATGCTTTGCCGGCATAGCCCATGATTGGTATCGCAGTTTAACTGATAATTGCATATCCTCGTTTGATGATATAAAGTATCTTTTTCTCTCACGATTCTACGAGGGAGGCATAGATATCACGATGTCTTCTCTCATCGATATCAAACAAAAGGAGAAGAAATTCACGTACAAATTCATAGAGCGTTTCAGGCAAGCAACTCTAAAGTTGGCCCCAGGTATTCCAAATTTCGTATTTATCGCTACTTGCCAAAAGAATATACTACCTATAATAGGCCTCTAGACGGGTCCAACTCAATTTCAAGACTGCACGACGTTCATCATCAGAGTCGAAGCTGTTGAAGGTAACGCGAATGTGGCACATAATTGGGGTTAAAAATGACCAATGCAGAAGGAAAGCGTCCCTCCAACAATAACAACAATGCGAATAATCGTAACAACAAAAGAAACGAGGCCTTAAAAATAAATTTGGCAAAGCGACCCACCCCCTCCTCCAGCACAAAAGCCTCTTGTATCTTCCATATCTAAGGAGGAATATTCCTTTGACGAGAGCGATATCCATAACATTTTTGACTGTCTGATGAATAGTGGTAGATTGTAGTTGCTTGATATCAAATGAGAGGCCGATAAAGCAGATGACCCGAAGTACTGCTTATACCATCGGTATATACATCATCCTACCAAGGCTTGTTATGACTTGAAAAGGAAAATACAACAGTTGATAGTTGCTAAATCTACCACCCTTCACAATAAGGAGAAGACGGTCACCGCCAATATGGTATATCTTTAATTTAGTGATTTTCTAGCACAAGAAGACCCTAACGACATCATTCTAATACCTTGAGCTACAATGGAAGTGGTAAATCTCCAAGTCAAATAAAGGGGTTGGTGTCTCTTATCACAGATCATGGCGATATTATGTGGATTCATTCTGACCTGCTGCCAGATTGGGACCAGGGAGCAGCATCTTCCAATTTAAAATCCAAGAAGGGCAAGAAGTATAAACCATGCAATATGATTTCTTTGGATCATCACTCAAACAGAGATTAAGGTCAACCTCAAGAAGATATACCTCTAGAGATCATATTTTAAAATCTGAATATTGCCCCACCAAGCTCTTCTCGCAAGCTTCGCTTGACACAACAATAATGGTTCATGATTAGCAGTGTTCTTTGTATAGGGAACAATAAATCTTAATTTCTTATGAAGGTGGTCCTACACAAATTCTCCCTCCTTCTTCTATAACTATTAGAGCATCGGCCTCAACTAGTGTGGCTGGGGAGAAGCATCCTTAATTTGATCAATACAGCCAACAATCTGGATGCTTGATGCAAAACATGGGGTATAATTTACAGAAAGTTGAAGGTTTGACTTTGAAAAGGGACAACGTATTCCTCTACAACTCCAAGAGCAATCTAACAAATCCTGTAACATATTGGGCTATGATCAAATTAGCCCACAGACTCACTCTAAAAAGAGACATGCCAAAAAGAAACTCAAGTCTTGTAAAATGGTGCTTCTTTCTATGATGTCCGAAGAAGAAGTCATGACTAGTACCAGGTCTGGTAAAGATTATCATAAAACGTATGAGTATGTACGAAAAGAAGCTCTGAATGCTCCTTTTACTTTATTAACTCCGGTTGTTCCAATCACAACCGAATCTAGTCCTTCGAAGCCTACTACGACAGAGAAAGGGAAGCAAAAAGAAGTACGCTTCGACAAATATCTAAAGAAGAATGTACCTCAAGGACTTGAAAAACCTTATAATTTTGACATATTGGCACAACTGGCCAATACCCCTACCCGAATTTCCATATTCGAGTTACTTCGTTTGTCGAAGGAGACTCGTGAAGCTTTGAGCGAAGCTCTGATACATGCAAACTCATGCTTAGCTTAACTCAAGACTTTTGATGAAGAGCCACTAGTGTTCCCTCAATGCCACAAAGTGATCGACAAGATTCTTAACATCACCTTCACGCAATATGACATGCTAATCAAGTATAACTGGCATGATAGGCCTCTGTATTATACCAGTTATATCGGATCTATTAAGGTGAACCACATTCATATCGACCCTGGTTCTTCACTCAGCATCATTCCTAAAAGCCTACTAAGTAGATTAAAGATACCAATGCATCACCTGTCTTCCACTAATATTACTATTCTAAGCTTCAATGCTGGAAGAAGTAAACCGTTGGGAAATATACGCCTAAAAATTCATATAGACGATCTACGTACTGAAGTCACATGCTATATGATCGACTCTAACGTATCCTACAATATTTTATTGGGACGACCATGGATACATGAGCATAAAATTGTACCCTCCATCATGCACTAATGTTTCAAATATATGGACAGTCGGAGAGAAGTCAAAACAAAGGTAGGTGACCTCAACCCATTCAAACGCGTCGAAGCCTATTTCTCTGACTCTTTACTCTATGCACCGGAGTACATGAAAGAAGAGGATGATCAAGTTGTAGATGAAGCCGAAAACACCTTAAAAGAAGAAGCTAATCAAGCTGGTGATGAAGCTGAGAATACCCCAAAGGAAGACCCTTTGATGATCTGAGTTAAAGGACGTACTACTCGTTTGACTCCTTTGAAGACTCTCGTCATCAACCTGCACAAGTCACCTCAATTGGTCATCAACCTTCGACATAATGAACAACCAACGTCGAAGAATGAGCCTCTTGTTATCGACCTTCGTCGTAATAATCAACCAACATCAGCAAATAAACCCCTAGTCATCAATCTTGTCAAGCCTCCCATCAAGGATAAAGTTTCTGTTGACTATATGGAAGGAAAAAAAAGATCTTGTATTTCATGAATAAAGAAGACACTACTTCACACTATATTGATGTTGAACCCTTTGATGAAAAATTCTTAGAGGCTCTTTATATTTACCTCTATCTATACCCGTGGCATCTCCATTTCAATATAGTTTATTATATGAACCATATGAGGATGCATACTTCATAGTCCCAGCAAGACAGGACAAGCAATATTAAATAATTTTTAGCAAAGCTAGAAATAAAAGAGTCACGCAGACTAATAATTCTGACGAAGATATTGGGTGGATACAACTATATCGTTATAGCCAACCAGCCAAGAACAATATGCAAGGAATAGGCTACAACTTAAAATTTGGTTTGGACTGAATTATGGAAAAGGAAGACGGACTCCTACGCGTCACTTCTCTCCAAAAGGCAAGCTAAAAATATATTACCAGCGGACTGGTCATGGTTTGGGATATGTTATACCATCAACAAGTCCTGAAAGTTCAGAATCGAAAGAAGAGACGTATTCTCATTACTCGGACTCATCACTGTGGGATTCTGAAGAGAGAATTGGTAACATATTCAAACATGCTTTCTATATAATATGGTGTCAACTGGCCCATATGATAAAGATATTGAACCATTGGAACCATTCA
This sequence comes from Iris macrosiphon, assembly GCA_036927795.1. Classification (NCBI taxonomy): domain Eukaryota; kingdom Viridiplantae; phylum Streptophyta; class Magnoliopsida; order Asparagales; family Iridaceae; genus Iris; species Iris macrosiphon. Next base: position 77,188,463 of record JAYESA010000017.1, on the reverse strand, counting down.
AGAATGATCCATGGGCACAACAGATAAATATTTAATAGGGGCTTCGGTTTGAGCAACGTGAACCACCTACAGAGGATGAAGTAGTCCAAATTGATGTAGGAGAATAATCTTTTCCAAGACCAATCTTTATTAGCAAGATTCTTCCTGAAAAAGATAAACAAGCTTTAGTCCAGCTAATAAAGGAGTATATTAATGCCTTCGTCTGGAGTTATGACGATATACCTGGCCTGGATCCTCAAATAGCCTCACATAAGCTTAATATTCTTATGAATGCTAAGCCGGTGAAACAGCAGAATGGTAATTCCATCCGGATATGATGGACGTAATTGAAGAAGAAGTCAAGAAACTTATAGCATGTGGCTCCGTTTGAGATAAGCAGCATCCCGACTAGGTATCCAATGTCGTCCAAGTTATAAAAAAGAATGGGAAGGTCCGGGTCTGCATAGATTATCGAGATCTAAACTCTGCCTGTCCAAAAGACGAGTTTTCTCTCCCCATCATAGACATCATGATCGATAATACATTTGGCTTTGAACGTATGACCTTCATAGATGGATTCTCGGGATACAACCAAATTAAGATGTCTCCTGATGGCGAAGGTACCTCTTTTCGTACATCACAAGGAGTATATTTCTATGCAGTTATGCCCTTCGGCTTGAAGAATGCTGGAGAAATATATCAACGAGCCATGAGTACAAATTTTCAGAAGCATTTACGAAAGACAGTAGAATACTACGTGGATTATATCGTTGTCATGAGTCATCTTAAAGATGATTACTTTCAAGATTTGAAGACTGTGTTCGAATGTGCCACCACCAATTGAAGATGAATTCAACTAAATCCTTTTTGGGAGTCTCTAGTGGCAAGTTCCTCGAATTTGTTATAACTTCTAAGGGTATTCATAATGACCCCGATAAAATTAAAGCTATCCTTGAAATGCGGCCTCCATGTAATCTTAGAGAACTTTATGGTCTGCAAGGCCGTCTGGAATACATCTGGAGGTCCATCTCCAATTTCTTGGGATGATGCCGACCCTTTACCCAGTTAATAAAGAAAGACGTGTCCTTTGTCTAGAACAAAGCATGTCAATAAGCATTCGATGAGATCAAACGATATATCATATATTCGCCAGTCCTAGTGTCTCTGATCGTAAGAAAGCCATTTTTATTGTATGTTTGTGCAATGGATCACTCCCTATGAGCTCTTCTTGCACATAAGAGTAACGAAGGAAATGAACATGTGATCTATTATCTTAGTCACATGATGGTCGGTGCTGAACATCGATACAATATTGTGAAAAAAGAATGCCTCTCCTTGATGTTTTCTATTCAAAAGATGCGACACTATGTGTCGGGTCAAACCATTCATGTCATATGCAGAGTAAATTTCCTTCGAGTTTGATGACCAAGCCAAGCATACTCAATTCTCGGTTAGCTATATAGGCAATGCTGCTATTGCCTTATGACATGGTATATGTCCCACAAAAAACAAAAAAAGATCAAGTGCTAGCTAATTTTCTGGCAGCTCATCATGTATCGAAAACTTCCAAACTGTACGATGACATCCCATATGAAGTCTTAGAGTATAATATGGCAATGGAAAATGACACTTGGCAACTATTATTTGATGACACATCAAGAATAGGACCCAAAGGCAACATAGTAGCTAGAGTGGACATAGTCCTAGTAACTCCTGACAAACTACTCTTTTACCGAGCATATTCTCTTAGTGAACTATGTTCTAATAATGTGGCAGAATATAATATTCTACTCATTGGTTTTCAATTAGCCAAAGAATTGGACATAGAATATCTTGAAGCCTACGAAGATTTCAAGATGATAGTCAATCAAATCAGGGGAGTATATGAAGTTTGGCATGAAGATCTCATCCCTTATCTTCAGACGGCAATCAAACTGGCTTTTACTTTCAAAAGATTCTTCATTGAGCATATGCCTCAGTCCAGAATATAGAAGCAGATGCTTTGGTCGGCCTAGCTGCATCATTGGTCATTCTCCTAAAGAGATGATACTCAATCATGCTAACAGGTCGAGAGTTGTCCTGTACCAAAAATAATCTGCATATTGAACAGAGTTACGTCATTAATTCAACCTCTATGGATAAATATTGGAGAGACCATTTTATAAACTATGCTGCTTATGGGATTCTTTCAGAAGATCCAAAAGAAGCCACTTCTATTAAAAGACTCTCACTCCGATTCTACTATGACACCTCATCCAAAATATTATATCGTCGTTCTTATGAGAAATTTTTGCTACATTGTCTTTCTGACCCTGAAGTAAGACAATCACTCCGTGAAGCTCATGATGGCATTTGTGGAGCACATCAGTCAGGTCCTAAATTATAAGACTGCCTCAGGAGAATATATTATTATTGGTCCACCATGGTGGCAGATGTCGTATATTATGCTCATAAATATAGATCATATCAAATCCATGATTATTTTATCCACCAACCAACAGAGTTCTTAGACCCTACAGCATCCTCCTAGCCTTTTGAAGCCTGGGAAATGGATATTATTGGTCTAATCAGTCCATCTTCTTCTAGAGAACATCGGTTCATACTTGTAATAATCGATTACTTCTCTAAATGGGCAGAAGAAATCCCCCTCATTGAAGTGAAAATGTCCAACGTAATTAGCTTCGTCAAACACAATTTTATATATTATTTCAGTATTCCCCGGAGGATAATATATGACAATGAGCCACAATTCGCCAGTCAAGCATTTTATCAGTTCTATGACAAGAATTGAATCCAGAATGTAGCATATGTGGCCTATAATCCAGCAGCCAACGGCTTAGCAGAAGCCTTCAACAATACCATAATCAAACTTCTTAAAAAGTTTGTCTCATCCAACAAACGCGATTGGAATGAGAAGCTTGGAGAATATTTATGGGCTTATCGTACAATAGTTCAAACTCCAACTGGTTATACACTATTCTCTTTGGTCTACGGATATGAAGCAGTTCCTTCACTCAAAATCCAAATACCTTCCCTCAGAGTAGCTATTGCTTTTGAGCTAATAGTAGAGAATAATAATCGACTGCGCCTGCAATAATTAAAAGCATTGGATAAAAAGAGTCTTCATGCTCAACAGTGTATTGAGTTATACCAAGCACGTATTTTCAGAGCTTTTAATTGAAAAGTCAAGAAAATATTATTCCAGGTCGGTGAATTAGTCCTTACAGTAAGGAGACCTATGATCACAACCCATAAGAGCAAAGGAAAATTCTAAGCTAAATAGAAAGGTCCTTATGTGGTAGCTGAACCGGTGCTCTAGCTGGTCCTCCCTGAGCTGGACGAGCTAGAAAATCTCTCAGCTGGTGGCCGGGTGACCCACAGAAAGGCACACTCCTAGCCTCTTCCGAAAACCACCCTGGTGTGTCCTAGCTTTCTATAGAATACATAATGAACGATATTATATGCCTGTCTCTGTGGCTGCTGCTGGTGATGACCACGAGCTGGCGCCTAGGGCTGTTGGTTATGGTGATGGTGCTGGAACAGTCTATATTATTGCTGAAAATAGGGACGCTTAGCCAGTCCCGCATTGCCACTTGCATCTTCAGAAATATCGTATCCTCTCTTGGGCCTGAGGTCCAGATCATTCTCAGCAATCTGGGTATCCATCATAATGCCCTCAAAGGTAGCAGAGCGTCGACCAGAAGTACGAGACTTGATCTCTCTCATCAACCCCTTCCTGAACTTTAGGGCTCAATCTCCTGAGTCCCAAATCATAGATGGTGCAAAATGGCTCAAATGGTAGAACTCTGTGGCGTACTCATCGACCGACATGTTCCCTTGGACCAAGTCACGAAACTAACTCTCTAAAGCTCCAAGGGCCACGTCGGGGAAGAACTGTTCCTTGAAAAGCTCCTTGAAAGCCTCCTAAGTATGTCCTCGAGTGGTAAGTATAAGCTCCATATGATACCAAGTAAGTACGATATCAAATAGCTGGCTGGTGGCTGCCTCGATCTACAGGCTCTATAGAATTGGGCCAATCATACGATCCTCTCTATATCCTCCAACCAGTCATCAGCGTAGAGTATCTCCTTGGTACCCTTGAATACCCGAGGCGACATCCTCTTGAAGTCCACTATAGTGCATGGCCTCTGCTACTGTGGCTGGCCAGGATGCTGCTAGGCGACTCTCTCCACTGCCTGTAGAGCCACCAGGTGAGTATGCTCCATGCTTTCTCTTATCAGTTCCGTCTGAGCTTAGTGCACCTCTGTCTGCACCTTAGCCTGAACACGCTGAGCCTTCACTGACATCCTCTGAGCATCCACCATGCCCTGGATCAAGGCAAACATATGTGCACCATAGCAGGCACACCACCCGAAAAAGAAATATGTGGCGGAGGTAGAAGGTCCTCCGTAACAGCCGGGATAACCCTCTGGATAGGTAGGGGAGGTGGACCCCCAAAAGCTAATAAAACTCCTACATGAATAGGTAAAGTAAGAGGAGCAACTCCAGCTATTCGGGTGGTAGGTCGAGAGGTGGCAGACCTCTCTGAAGCTGTGGGTCCTGATCTCTGTGTCTGGTTTTCGGCGGCATCCTGAAGACAGATCGAAACAAGAAGAAGTCAAATAAGACAAAAGATATGATATCATCAAATATGGACATTAATATTCAAGAAAATCAAATATTTAGAATGATAAGGATACCAAAATCAATAAATTAGAAACCTTCCAAGTTGTGATTGAGTACACTATCATCATATATCATGTATCCTATAGTTGGCTCGTAATAGTACTCTAAGTCTGAGAACTACTACGATATCGCACTAGTTGCGACTTTGACATCGAAGACCTGCATAGCCCACCATAAAAAAATATTACGACCCGCACCCAGAATTTGGGCATGAGTCGTGGGTACGTCCAGCCTACGCTGCAACATCGACAATAGAATGTTGTCTTGGTTAACATAGCTATCTATTAATCTCACACAAATATATGATATCATAACCTATCAATGTTTCTCAACTCCAATATATATATATATATATATATATATATATGATATTATAACCTGTCAATGTATCTCAACTCCAATATATATATATATATATATATATATATATATATATATATATATATATAATCATCAACTCACAATATACTTAATCAAAGTAACTATAAGGAAGATAATAGAACGATAAAGATGTAAGAACCAAGAGACAAGTAATATATATCTCAAAAAGTCAGAGTCTAAGAGTCTAGCTATCCCAATACAATATAAGTCTCAAATATAATATAACTCATAATCTCAAAGTTTGGAACAATCCAATACACAAATAAACTAGTTGCTAACTAAGCAACTTCGGGTGGTTTCTCCTCTATAGGTAGTGGCTCCTCCGGAAGCTCTTGTATATAACCCTCATCTACTCCAAGCCCATAATATGTGGGACAAAAGTCCTCGAGATCCTCTAAAAAATATTATCTAGTCAAAAAATGAGCGGAGCACATAAACTAACAACAGTTCCATTAAATTAACAAAGACTATAAAATATAAGCAATGAAAATACAAGATGGAAGAAATACTGATACAATAAGAAAAATGGTACATAGGTAATCATATCACAGGTAATAATAAGCTGTAAATAAATAAGGAATGACTGTATCAACAGGTATAAACTGGAATAGAGAGATAAACAACTACTAAGTGCCTTAAAATATTAATTATTATGTGATCGACTTGGGACAAGATCAGGCTCAACCATATATGATTGTCTATGCATAAGTACAGTAAGAGATCAGGTCAATCAAGTATGATTGACTATGCACAAGTACAGGTAAGGGGATCAGGCCAACCATATACGAGGAGCTATGCACAAGTAATAAGATCAGGCTACACCCTCGTATAGTGAGGGTGAGCTATGCATAAGTGAGTGGTGTATGATCACATAATCAACTAATACTTCCCCGCCCTGGGTAGTACAATGGATCCAATCATGACTTCTCATGACCGGTATCTATGATACTAGCCCGGGTATCCACTGTGTCGGAAATCAAGCCTAATACTACATACTAGAATCGTAGTAATCGTCAAAATAAAGAAACTGTCAAATAATGTACTCGCATGTGGTCATGAGCAATGTGTGAGGATCGATGTCCAAAATGGAGTCACAAGGACCTAAAGATGAAATATCAATGTCAATTGGTGTTCTTGAATGATAAATAAGTCAAACTAGGGAACATGTTATTTCTAGGTCCAAACTAGGTTGACTTGGTCAAAACCTTGCTACTCTAGGTCAATCATAGTCTAATACTGACTAATTTGATCATACTAAGGATACTTATCTTATACTAGTTGATATCCTAACTAGTAACTTAATACTTATATTATCTTAGTGTCTCATAAGCTCTGCTACTTGAGTAATCCTTTCACAAATCTGGCTGTTGTGCACTAAGTGATACTAACTGATCAAGCTTCCCACAACAGGTATGCCCAACATCTCTAACACAACTAAGATACTATACTGACACTCAAACCTGGTACCCACTTATATATCCCTCATACTAAACTGATCTCCATCCATGCACCGGGCTCTTGAAGCTTACTGCTACCTTAATCACACAGGCAAGTTTCCCCTTTCACCTGTAACTCTAAATACCCCAAAACCTATTAACTGTCTCAACCTGATTGCACCAACTCTCTAGTGCTAACTGCAGCTCCTAGCAGTGGTTATGGATACCACTGAGTTCTGTTTTCAGACTACTTGGTACCCACTCACTGGTGTGCCTGTCATTACCACTTTTTTGAAGAGGGATATTTTGATTTTTTTATTATTAGTAATATTATAATATTGGTATTTCAAAATTTTATTATATTAAATAGTATTTCATAATTATTTAGTTATGGTGCATGTTATATATTATTTATTATAGTATTTAAAATATTGTTAGCATGTTATATTATATTTTGGACTTGTGTTAGTAGACCTAACTAGACTAAACTTGACTCTTGAACCAACAATTTATTAGTTTATACTTGAACCCAAAATCTTAGCCCATTTTATTAAGTTGGTGATTTAATTAGTCAAACCATTAAGAGTAGAATATTCCTCCTTAATCCTTTTCTTCATGACAAGCCCCAACGGCTATTTTGGACATTGTACATTTTTTGAATCCCAAGGAAGGGGGACCGACCACATAAAGAGGGGAAGACTCTCTCTCTCTCCTCTTCTTATTTCATTTCTATCTAGATCTATAATTGTTCTTTCCCAAAAAAATTTCATTCCCTACACCAAATCTACCAAATTTTCTTTCTAATTTATCCCTACTTCACCATTGGAGACCCTAGAAGCAACAAGGAGGCAAGGATCTATAATTTGGAGGAATTTGCACAAGTTCAGGCTTCTTTGTGTTCATTGGAGACTTTTATTGGGAATCCATCTTCCAATAGGTACAATTCAGTTTTCTCCATCTAATTAGACTATAAATCTATATTTTAATCATTAGGAACCCTCTCATGTGTTAGGGCTACCTATAGGAAGAGGAATTGACTACTAGGGACCCCTATTGTGAATGTTATTGTGTATTTTATGTCCAATTTGGAGAAAATCCAAGATTGGTGTACCATGTATTTGTCAATAGGACAATTAGACCAAATTGATATGTGTTTGATTGTGTGAGACTAGTGTCGTATCCACAATTGGATACATATAGGTTGTATCATGAAAAATTGGTGATACGATTTGATTTGAGATTTTTTCCTTCGACACGGGGGTTTGCATATGTCATATTTTGATACGAGCACGTAGCTGGGTAGCTAGTACTTTATATTGCTTGTAATTATGATTTTAGACTTTCTTGTATCATTTGTGATACATTTGTATGAAGTATCAAATGATACATTTGTATGAAGTATCAAGGGCGTGTCGCAAGCGTATCATAAAATTAGTGTGATAGGGTGTGATGCACTCCAAGTATTTGGATATTTGCCTTATAGAGCTTTGGCACTCTATTTAGTGTGTTCTTAACTATATTTAGTATAGAGGCTTGTGCTTGTGTGTTGGTTATGCAACTGATGCAAGGTGGGGACTGCCTTGAGGTGTCAGTGATAAGAAGTGATAGGGCTATTTGTGGTTTAGTTGGAAAGTTGGGGACTGGTTACCCGACTATGGGGGGACAGATATGGTATTTTGAGGGATGTTAATAGTCTCTCGTTAGATGGCCTGGACATAGGGTATGTCATGTATTGCTTGGTGAGGTAAAGAGAAGATGGGGGGAGTGATGGACTGTGCATCAGCATAGTCGGGTCTGTGCTTAGGAGTGTCACCAGGTGTGACAGTCGGGTTATGGGTGCCTGTCAGCAGCCTATGAAGGGGGAAAGTAGCCTTGAGATGGAGGGTGTCAAATTTTGCACATTGAAGAGCACTGCAGCAGCCATGAAGATGGGTGAAGGGTTGTTTGTTTGGAGTTAACCTATCTTAGTGAATGAAGATGACAATAGTTAGTTGGTATATCAAATGATAATATGTTAGTTGGTTCTAACAGTTGGTATGTTAGATGAATGTAGTGGTTAGTTAATATTTAATAGTTAGTTGGTGTGTGCCCTTAGATGTTAATTTATGATGTATGTTAATAGTTAGTTAATATTCGATGTTAGTTAACAGTTAGCTTTAATTAGCAATGTTTATTAGTTGTGTTAGTTGATGATTGTTAGATAATATAACATGTTAGTTAGTTATATATACGAGCTAAGTATATATATATATATATATATATATATATATATAGTAATATTTAATATTGATTCTAGTTTACCTTGAGTTATACCAAGGTAATGAGAGTTGGGATATCACGGGGTATTGGTATTGAATACCAAATGGGTAGCTAGGTAGTAATACCAAGGTCGCTCAAAGGCAAGTAATATTATAAAGTTGATATTAACTAATAAGGTAACTAGTATATAATGTATTTTGGTTATCTTATGATACTATATAGTATTGATACTATAGTATCCTAATACCTAGTTTTAGCTAGTATCGCTAGTATCATCAAGATGCTAACCTAGAAACCAGATATAGGTTAATATAATCTAGAAATGGCTAGTTTGACCAATTTGACTAGTTTGACCTAGAGTTGACCTAGTTTGACTATTCTGACTTCGAGATGGCCCAAAGACCTAGAATTTGACTAGTTTAACTTCTTTATCATTATAAAACCAAGTGTTGATGTAATATTCCATATTTAGGTCTTCGAGACACTGTTCCAGATACGGGTTGATACTTCATCCCGGATTCCGGGCAAGTACATTCTCTGACAGTTTCTCGTTTATGATATCCTCTATATTTTTTGTATTTAGTGTAGATATCTCTAATTTTCTTAACATATGGTTACAGGGATTGGTATTCCTGGATTCCGTCGTGAGATGTTATTCCTGGTAGTTACTGGCGTATTTCTTGTGCGAGCCCGTTGTTCTTGTACATGCATGGAAACTGATTCATGAGAGGAATAGCGCCCTTCTTATGGAATCCCATGTCATAGCGTGCCATGGTTGGATCAATTATACCAGTCGGGGCAGAGACTATTTAGTGTAGATATGTGATCATATCCAGCAGTTCTTTTTCTCCTTGTATAATGTTACTCATACGCCGTACGTATGATTAACCAAGCCCGTGGTTCTTGAGTAGTACCCAAGCCGATCATATGTTGTCACTAGTAATCACTCAGATAGTTGTATCTTTTTATTTCTATATATGATGTTCATACTCTTGTATGTATTTTCTATATTTCCTTATTTTAGTATACTCCTGCCATGCTCTATTTATCTGGTATATGCTCTCTATTTACTATTACATAGTTTTTATCATTTATTGGAACTGCTGTTAGAGGTATTATTTACTCCATTCCTAATTGGAAAATATTTTTCAGTGATTTTTGTGCTCTACATTCTGGGATTTTTGAGTGATGCAATAGACAAGACTGCTCTTACACAGTGGACTTGAGGTGACAATAGTAGAGATCTAGTTTAGTGTTCTTTTTCCATATCTTGTCTAGTTTCTTTCTTCTGGAATGATTATTTGAGTTATCTTTCTTGTTTATTCTTCCTTTAGATTTTTGTGATTGAGTACATGATAGAACTAGTTATACTAGTATGATAGATAGATAGATAGATAGATAGATAGATAGATAGATAGATAGATAGATAGATAATGATAACTTAGACAACATTCTACCGCTGATAATGTGGGGTAGGATGGATGTACCCACGTACTCGTGACACGATCACGCAGGTGTGAATTGTGACACATTTTTAGTGGTAGCCCACGTAGGGCAGGCTTTGCAATTAGTGCGATATCGTGGTAGTACAACGACTTAGTTGTACTGTTGTGAGCCTGCGATAGGATATATGATATAGGATATTAGGATAAGAATACTCAATCATAAATTAGGAATTCTTGAGAGATTCCTGGGATGACCCTTGAGAATCTTATTTTAAACTCCAATTTAAAATCTTTTTTCCTTGTTTCCGTTTGCTCTCACTTGTTGTTATTGAATTTGATTCTTGATGATCAGTTATTGAATTTAATTCTTGGTGTTCGTTGTTGAGTTTGATTTATATCAAAATAAAATTTATGAACTAAATTATGGTATCTTCTGATGATATATGTTGATGAGGACTGTGAGAAAGGTAAAACGTCTACTTTGGTTATGGAGCCTAGAGTTTAAAAAAGTAAAACGTCTACTTTGGTTATGGAGCCTAGAGTTTTTCACAGCCATACTAGCTGGCATGGTGGAAACATAGAGACCTGACTCCAGATGTACATATCTTGGTTATAAAATTTAGGATTTTTCGTAGCCATACCAGTTGGCGCAGTGATGATTCTAGATAACATGATTATAGAGTTGCATACCTTAGTTATGGACTCTATCGTTTATCGTAGCTATGCTTACTAGCGTGGCAAGGATTCTGAGTATCATGATTTCAGACAAACGTGCATGATTATCAGATTGTATCTTAAACTGGTTCTTAATGTATCATCTCTATCATTCTACTTCTATTAATATAGGATTTTGTTCCATTACCACTATTAGCTGAGGAATAGGGATACCTTCAGTTTCTTTAGTCCATTTTCTTATAGAGATTCATTTTATTAGGGTTCCTTGATAGTGTAGTAGTTTGGTAACTTACAATTAGGTCAGTGTCTTTGAGTATTAGTGTTGATTGTTGGGAGTGTAGCTTGTGAGTCTGTGAGTGGTTCTTGGTTGAGCATGTGAGCTATAGGCATCAATCTAGAGATAACCTATAGCGTAGTACCTTGTAGAAATAGTTCTATGATAGGTGTCAGTATAGTTAGTATTGGTATTATTGGTAGAAGGGGGAGTAGAGAGTATCAGTGGTGGTTCCCAGAGTTAGTATCAGTGTCAGCATGCATATTCTGGATATCCATGAATTCATGTAGTTGGGTGAGCCATGTAACAATTATGTATCACAAAAATTGTGTTGGGAATCAATGGAGCATGAGATTATATTGAGTGGTTGATATTTGAGTATGTCAAGTATAGAGAAATATATATTTATGAGGGGTATTAGTGAGTGTACTGTAGTCGAGTGGTACCCATAAGTGTATAGGAGAGTGTGAAAGAATAAGAATATATTATGCTAAAGTAGTAGGACTTGTTTTACATGTGGAAGTTGAGCATTGATCTAAATAGATAGGAGTGCATCAGTGTATGACTAATGATGAGTATATCACTTGATTTTGAGGGTGTTGATGTGTTAAGGAGCAAGGTGTGGTAGAAGAATGAAGTGCAGTATTTAGAATTGTATATACAATACACAAATGATGATAAGTGAATACAAGATGGTGAACTGAAATGCCAGTGTGAGAGTTTTATGAGTATCAGAAGTAGGGGTCTGAGTATTAGAAATTCCAATAGTGTGTAATGGGTAAAGAGGTATCAAGGTTGGTCATAAAAAATGTACTAGTGTATCCTGATTAGTGTATCAGTCTATAGGTTCAGGTATAGAAGATATAAAAGGAGATATATAGATAATAATAGAGATATGGAACTACCACGCTCCAGTCCCAAAATACGTAGGACTAAGAACATGTAAGCATGCCAGTCGCATGGATATGGCAACTCCAATATATGGAAACCAAACCCATACGTACGCTGTAATATGAATATAAAATCCACAAGTGGTATAAACATATGTCACAAGTCACAGGGTACAATCTAAATCTCATCCACAGAAAATCAATATAAATGAATAACCAACATCTATATAACTAGATCTCAACATAAGTATCTAAGGATGATAGTTGGATGGAAACAAATCTACTACCAACTCGAATGTAAGAGCAAATATAAAATAAGTACAACACAACAACACCATATAAGAATACCAGCTAGCAATCATGGGCTCGAAGAGAGGACATCCACGAAACATATATAACCATCCAAATCTACGCTCCTACAAATACTCAAGAACAGATACACCTGGCAGAGGACCAGGTCCTCAGAGGGACGTAACAAGATACAGAAAAGCGAGCCAACTTGAATACAGTAACATGCATATTATTTGAAAATAAATAAGTACGTTGTACAAGACATCTATATGAATGCAAATGAGGATAACTTTTCGACGTATAGGCAAGGGTAGGCTACTCGATCTACCTCACAACTCACACACACGTCAATGGACATCAGAAATCGACATACCGTGGGAGTAGCGATCAGCGAGACTCCAGAAATCGACATACTGCGGGGGTAGCGACCAGCGCGACACACGCCCGTAGTGCAAACTATATACTACGGTTTACCAGAGTGGTTAAAGCCCATACGCCTAATGATTGTCCTCTCATGATACTAGGTGCCATGTGTGTGTCAACATATCTAATACATAGTAATGACTGAAGGAAAACTACACATACAAGAACTATACAAAAATGCAATAAATATATAGAAATATACTAAGCATGCAAAATAATGTAAACAATTTGGCAAGATATCTTGTCTAGTTTGAAAAGGATGAAGTCCCAACTCAAGGCGTTGTCCGATCTACCCGTCACATAAATTAAACAAGTTAGGTTACAAAAGTGGGTAAATAGGTTCCTCCATTTAATCTATTTTAAATCTGAATAAAATAACCTAAAATAGTATTTTAATCTTATTATAATCTAATTCTATTGTTAAACCCTAATTTTGTCCAAAGAGCTAAATTTTATCAACTCGAGACTCATAGCACGCAAATCGAGGCGATCTGTTGACCGAAAAGTCAACCGACACAAACTCAACTTTCATGCATGATTTCCTGTAGATTTTTGCGTCAAAAACATGTTGAAATTTATGGCTCGTCCGAATTCAAATTTGTTTGGGAATTATGGCACATACAAATTTTGTATTGTGCACCGATGGTTAAATTCTAACATAGAAGTTCTACAGAATTAACAGTATGTAAATACTTTGAATTAAATTCTAGAAAAAATATATGTCGATGATCTCGACATTAGCTTTCCGAAACTTTAAACGGTTCATGACTCTGATTCCGGATTCTCCCGGAATTGCGAAAACATCAAAATAAGTCTATTTTCGGATATGCTGTGCTCTACGAATTTTCCAAAATTTTATAATAATAATTTCAAAAAAAAATTTATATAATCAAAAAGCTAACCTCAATATATTTCTAATGCAAGAAACTATGCCTCGTTTGGAGTCCGGAGCTATGCGCAATGGCTTCTGGAAGATGAAGGAACCCTAGATGGCAATTCTCCAAAATCTCTCTCTCTAAAATAATGGGATAATTAGGGTTATCATATTATATATATATATATAGAGATATACCTGTGGCTGACTGGATATTTATAGGCTGACACGTGTCAGAATCTGATTGGATGGTTTTATTTATATTATTTATTTTTGATTTGCCTTTATCAAAATATTATTTAAGTCGTTTTAAATCTAAATAACTCCAAATAAATATTAAAAATAATCATAAAAATCTGGAAAAATTACAGAAAATATATTTTGAATCCAGAAACTCTAGAAAAATACTTGGGATAATTTTATGTTCATAGGTTTTCTACTATAATTAGGAGAAGCTCTAAACATTAGTTTTACCCATATAACTAAAAATAAATAATAAAATTATTCCAAAATTTCTGAAATAATTCTAGAAAATATATAATAATATTATAAACTCTAGAAAATAACGTGGGTCTATTCTATATTCCTGGGATTGCACAATAAATTCTACAAGTCCTAAAAATTAGTTATTAGCCTAATTACTCCCAATAAATACTAAAAATACTCAGAAAATTCCCAAACAATTCTAGAAAATATATGTGATTATTTAGAACCTAAAATAAAATTTTGGGATATTTTTGGTTAAGTTTGAACATAAAATAAATTCTTTAAAGTCCTAGAAAATTAGTGTTACTAGTTTTTAATTAACTAAAAATTATGAAAAAAATTCCAATAATCTAAAATAGCCTAAAAATAATTCTAAATAAATATTTTTATAAGTAAATATACTAAAAAAAATTATTTTCTATTTAACTAATAGAATACTCTAAATAAATTCAACATCTATAATAAATATAATAATATAAAATATACACAAAATACCTATTTTGGGTGAGGGAGTTTACAATCTACCCAACTTAAAATAATTTCGTCCTCGAAATTAAAATAAGGCATAATTTGTTAAATCCTTCACATTCGAATATAAGGTACGTCAATCGCAATCTCTTCCAAAATTTTAAATAACAAAATCTATTCAAATCTATCACGATCATTTCAAAATTAAGATAATCATTGTTCAAATCAAAATTCAACCTATTGTAATCTCTTCTCACTTTTCTAAATCATCAATATCCAAATTTAAATTGAATCCATATAATATCTTCAAGATTTAAATAACCCATATCAAATTTTACCTCACGATCTCCAACTATCATAATCTCCTCTAGAAGTAATTTGAGTCCAATATTATTCCTATTTTCATTTATAAATTTTTTTGTATTCTTCAACTTTTTAAATTCCATTCACATCCTCAATATTTTAAATAGGTAGTCCAACCATCAAATTTTAATTCTTAATCTAAATCATCAAATTGAAAAATCATTTAAATGCAGTCCACCAATGTTCAAGTCTGAAATTATATATTTATCCTTCAAATTCAAATTGATGATTTTACCTTCAATACTCAAAAATTTAAATTATGAACTTAAGGTATAAATATTGGGTCCTCAATATCAAGATTTTTAAAATTCATTAATCCTCATCATCTTAGTCATTCTTCTAAAATTTTCAAAATTAAATGGCTTGAACCTCTCCCAATCTAATCTTACTCGGTCACAATCTAAAAGAAATTCCTCTCGAGTTGCCAATGCACTGCTACCCAACTTAGAATTTACCCATCTATCACAGAAGGCTATATACTTTAAGAAAAATATTCCTTAATTTATTTACTCATGTCATTCAATCCTCAAAACTTCAACGCCGATTATATCATATATGATATGTCCTTAATTACGAAAGAATAATCCTCAAGTATATGATCGGCCTATGGGGTATATCTAGTACTCTCTGTGTATCAAACTTATACCAAGCACGAGGTTTCGTCTTTCCGAAATAAGGGAAGACGGAGATCAATAATAAAGAGTTCAAGGGCGAGATAATAGAATAGAAGTATCGGGATCAAGGCGTTTAAAGAATTCAAATAGGAATTGTCAAAACAGTTGTGGATTGAAGTCCTATTTTGGTAATGCCTATCCACATGCTCGCATCGGTACAGTTATGTAACGGATACGATATGCTTAGACATATCTAGAGAGCAAGTTCATTCATCTACTAATCACTAGATATCTCAATCCACGTAAAGTAGTTATACAAAGGGCGAACAACGCGCACCATGGTTGATCAGACCGTAGTACATTGATTCTGAAATGTATTAATGTATGCATCCACTAATACATATATAGTGAACAAGCTTGATAAAAGAATAAGCTTGCAAAACTAGGCTATAATAGTGGCATAAGTCAAGGTGGTACAACAATTATAGGTACGCTAGATGATGATGAAAGGAGGTACAAGTCAATTCAAGTTCACAAAAACAAAACAAAAAAATAGACTAAGCAATAATAATAAAGACTCTACAAATCTCTATAGTTATCATACAACCTCCTTGTCTATGTCACTAGTCGACCAAATGGGGGCAAGGACCTCTAAATTCTATTGTCTGAATAAACACTGTCGTCTTATGCTAGCATACAATTAATGTCATTCAGCTACACTTCAATAATAGGACAAAAGACTATGTGATACTAGGTTGTGAGGTATGCTACCCAACTTATAATAATTAACTAATATTGTAATTGCCTTAAGGATACCGTAGAACTCCTGTTAAGGTCTACGGGAAGGGGTCTTGGTATTTATTAGGGTATCCTCTTTCATTACATAGGTCATGGTCGTCCTAAGTCTTAATCATAGCGCTCATGGAGCAAGTGTCAATAGTAAGGATAGAAGAGTTACTGGCCGTCAAGGGGAAAGGATCTAACTCGTATCGAGGTGAGGGTACATGTTACGCAATTTAAAACTAAGGGATAAGCGCCAGGTCTCAATCTACAAGAATAGCTTAAACCATCAAGTTCTAACTACTAAGCACACAATTTCAAAATTCAAGTGTAACCACCAAAATCCTAGCAAGCAATATATATCCTAACATAGAATAAATCCACTTGGTCTATAATCAGCAGTTTCAGATGGCACGAGTTGAAAGATGAAGAATAGAGGAACAAAATTTGGTCGTCGCACAATTAGCGAACGCTAAGGTCGCAGAGGAACAATATATAAAATTAAAATAAGGGGCTCTATATAGCATCATGGTTTTCTAAGGGAAAGTGGTATGCTAGTTGCTATGTTCGAGGTATGATCAAGAGAAACATTATATTCATTGCTCTTGGCTTGCTAAGGTATTGTCTGCTACTAATAAGACAATGATCTAAGTTTATAGTTCTAATATTATCTCACCATAAGTGTTAGGTCCAGCCCTAATATTTAACCCTGGATTTCTATTGGTTCCTCAATACTAGGGTCAAACACTATGGTCAAACTTCTAACTAACTCTAGTAGTGTCTATACTACTCTCAAGTCTTCATATTACATCAAGGGGTAATGGTAAACCAATTCTAGAGATAAGAAATTTTAGGGTTTACTAGATATTCTAAACTTAGTGGTGTGTCTATATTCTCGTTGTATTCTTAATAGGTGTGCTACCATAATTATCATCCTAATAACAGGGGTTCATATATTCTAGCAGAAGGCTATACTCAAAGAACTATTAGGAAAGTACAGGAATCAAGCAGGATGCAATTATTCAGATAGAACAGATAGGAGGAAGATGAATAATAGTCAATTATGGATGATATCCTATGTTCTATTCCTAGGTGCAGGCTTGTTCGGTACAATAACATAACCGAGACAATATGCTCTCGACCTGCATGGGCCACCACAAAAACATGTCACGCCCCAGTCCCAAAATACGTAGGACTAAGAACACGTAAGCATGCCAGCCGCATGGATATGGCAACTCCAATATATGGAAACCAAACCCATATATACGCTGTAATATGAATATAAAATCCACAAGTGGTATAAACATATGTCACAAGTCACAGGGTACAATCTAAATCTCATCCACAAAAAATTAATATAAATGAATAACCAACATCTATATAACTAGATCTCAACATAAGTATCTAAGGATGATAGTTGGATGGAAACAAATCCACGACCAACTCGAATGTAAGAGCAAATACAAAATAAGTACAACACAACAACACCATATAAGAATACCAGCTAGCAATCACGGGCTCGAAGAGAGGACATCCACGAAACATATATAACCATCCAAATCTGTGCTCCTTCAAATACTCAAGAACAGATACACCGGGCAGAGGACCAGGTCCTCAGAGGGACGTAACAAGATACAGAAAAGTGAGCCAACTTGAATACAGTAAACATGCATATTATTTGAAAATAAATAAGTATGCTGTACAAGACATATATATGAATGTAAATAAGGACAACTTTTCGACGTATGGGCAAGGGTAGGCTACTCGATCTACCTCACAACTCACACACACGTCAATGGATATCAGAAATTGACATACCACGGGGGTAGCGACCAACGAGACTCCAGAAATTGACATACCGCGGGGGTAGCGACCAGCGCGACACACGCCCGTAGTGCGAACTATATACTACGGTTTACCAGAGTGGTTAAAGTCCATACGCCTAATGATTGTCCTCTCATGATACTAGGTGCCATGTGTGTGTCAACATATCTAATACATAGTAATGACTGAAGGAAAACTACACATGCAAGAACTATACAGAAATGCAATAAATATACAGAAATATACTAAGTATGCAAAATATTGTAAACAATTTGGTAAGATATCTTGCCTGGTCTGAAAAGGATGAAGTCCCAACTCAAGGCGTCGTCCGATCTACCCGTCACATAAATTAAACAAGTTAGGTTACAAAAGTGGGTAAATAGGTTCCTCCATTTAATCTATTTTAATTCTGAGTAAAATAACCTAAAATAGTATTTTAATCTTATTATAATCTAATTTTATTGTTAAACCCTAATTTTGTCCAAAAAACTAAATTTTATCAACTCGAGACTCATGGCACGCAAATCGAGGCGATCTGTTGACCGAAAAGTCAATCGACACAAACTCAAGTTTCATGCATGATTTCCTATAGATTTCAGCGTCAAAATATGTTGAAATTTACGGCTCGTCCGAATTCAAATTCGTTTGGAAATTATGGCACATACAAATTTTGTATTGTGCACCGATGGTTAAATTCTAACCTAGAAGTTCTACAGAATTAACAGTATATAAATACTTCGAATTAAATTTTGGGAAAAATATATGTCGATGATCTTGACATTAGCTTTTCGAAACTTTAAACGGTTCATGATTCTGATTCCGGGTTCTCCCAGAATTGCGAAAACATCAAAACACGTCTATTTTTGGACATGCTGTGCTCTACGAATTTTCTAGAATTTAATACTAATAATTTCAAAAAACAATTTATATAATCAAAAAGCTAACCTCAATATCTTTCTAACGCAAGAAACTATACCTTGTTTGGAGTCCGGAGCTATGCGCAATGGCTTCTGGAAGATGATGGAACCCTAGATGGCAATTCTCCAAAATTTCTGTCTAAAATAATAGGATAATTAGGGTTATCATATTATATATATATAGAGAGAGAGATGTACCTGCAGCTGACTGGATATCTATAGGTTGACATGTGTCAGAATCTGATTGGATGGTTTTATTTATATTATTTATTTTTGATTTGCCTTTATCAAAACATTATTTAAGTCATTTTAAATCTAAATAACTAAAAATAAATATTAAAAATAATCATAAAAATCTAGAAAAATTATAGAAAATATATTTTGAATTCATAAACTTTAGAAAAATACTTGGGATAATTTTATGTTTATAGGTTTTCTACTATAATTAGGAGAAGCTCTAAACATTAGTTTTACACATATAACTAAAAATAAATACTAAAATTATTCCAAAAATTCTGAAATAATTCCAGAAAATATATAATAATATTATAAACCCTAAAAAATAACGTGGGTCCATTCTATATTTCTGGGATTGCACAATAAATTCTATAAGTCCTAAAAATTAGTTATTAGCCTAATTACTCCCAATAAATACTAAATATACTCAAAAAATTTCCAAACAATTCTAGAAAATATATGTGACTATTTAGAACCTAAAATAAAATTTTGGAATATTTTTAGTTAAGTTTGAACATAAAAAAAATTCTTTAAAGTCCTAGAAAATTAGTGTTACTAGTTTTTAATTAACTAAAAATTATGAAAAAAATTCCAATAATCTAAAATAGCCTAAAAATAATTCTAAATAAATATTTATATAAGTAAATATACTAAAAAAATTTATTTTCTAATTAACTAATAGAATACTCTAAATAAATTCAACATCTATAATAAATATAATAATATAAAATATACAAAAAATACCTATTTTGGGTGAGGGAGTTTACAGGAACCATGAGTTTACCTATGAGAGTGAAGTAAAATATGTGTATTATAGAAGTAAAATAACTAAGTGCATCAGATATATGTGATCATGAGTTTCAGTAAGTATGATGAGGTGATCTAATGATGAAGGTAGTATCCAGAATGGTAGTAGTGTTGTGGTGAACTGTTGTAAGTATTAAGGAGTTAGTGTCCTAGAACATTAAGTACAGTTGATGTGTATAGTTAGGAGCTAGTGTTTCTGTAACTAGAGTGCCTAGGGAGAGTAGCAGTAAATAGAGTATATCAAAGATTGATTGAGTAATGTATTAGTATCAGTAAATATCTTGTATAACAGTATTAGATGGGTGTATCAGATAATATAGATAAATAGTAATGGAGAGTAAGAGTACAAGTGATCCAGGCAGTAAAGAAGAGGGGACAATCTATATAGAAGTGTGTTTAGTAGGTATAGTACCTTGCAAGTTTTGAGAATATAAGTTGTATGTATCAGGGAATAATATAAGGGATATAAGGATACCAGTGAGTTATTATGATGGCTAAAGGTGTTTGTGTATGTATTACTTAGTATGGATGAGAACCTTAGGGTGCTTAACAAGTGTTAGAATATGAGTTGCACCAGGTAACGGGATAGAAGGAGTACCCTAGTAACATGAGCCAGAGTATCTCAAGAATTATAGCAGTTTAGGTACAAACATTTTAGTGACTAGTATATTAAGTATAGAAAAGAAACGTAAGTAACTTGGTATGAGGATGTCATCTAAAGTACCATATAAAAGCTGATGCCTTGTGTAGACAGTAACAAGATTTGAGTAGGCATCATATTGGAGGATATTCAAGATGGACAAGGATGTACTAATAAACACATGATTGAAAATGTATACACGTGTTCCTTGTAAGAGAATGGTTGAGAAATTTTTGGTGATTACAAGAACTGAAACAGATAAAGGAGGTAGTATCTTAGCAGTATTTTGTATAGTATCCTAGGTAGCAAGTGCCAGTGAGTTAAGTATGTCCATGACCTAGAATCATAGTATATCACTAGTATTTGGTAACCCTCAATATTAAAATATTTTGACTAGGTTGATGATTAGTGAATGCTAGTGTGAGATAAACTAGGCCACCGGTGGCATAGCAGATTACCCGCACCAGCAAAGGAAGACACCCCAGCGGGACTTTTGCAATAAGGGTCAAAAGAACCAATGTTACAGGTGTTAGGTTAGCAGGTTCTGCTTCTTTTCATCTAGTGATATGTGTGATACCTGGTGGATTATAGGTGCCTTAGTGATTTGTGCTATGGTGTGTGGAAACCTTGATAGTGACTAAAATTTATGATAGTTAGAGACTATATCTAAGTATAGTTGCTCTTTTAGTAGAATTATGGGATTGTATGTTATAAGATAGGACTGTCTTGGACTATGATTGTTGGGGGTTTGACAGTAGTAGAATTTGCATGAATAGGTTATGATTGGGCCAGGAGAGAGGGGGTGAGAATTTTAATTTTGAGGACGAAATTCTGCTAAGGGGGTAAACTTGTCACTACCACTTTTCTGGAGAGGGATATTTTTGTCTTTTTATATTATTGATAATATAGTAATATTGGTATTTCAAAAAATTATTATATTAAATAGTATTTTATAATTGTTTAGTTATGGTGCATGTTATATATTATTTATTGTAGTATTTAAAATATTGTTAGCATGTTACATTATATTTTGGACTTGTTTTAGTGGACCTAACTAGACTAGACTTGACTCTTGAACCAATAATTTATTAGTTTAGACTTGAGCCCAACATCTTAGAAAATTTTATTAAGTTGATAACTTAATTAGTCAAACCATTAGGAGTAGAACCTTCCTCCTTAATCATTTTCTTCATGACAAGCCCTAAGGGCTATTTTGGACATTTTACATTTATTGAATCCCAAGGAAGGGGAGGCGGCCACATAAAGAGGGGAAGACTCTCTCTCCTCTTCTCATTTTATTTCCATCTATATCAACAATTGTTCTTCCCCAAATTACCTTCATTCCCTACACCAAATTCCTATCAAATTCTCTTCCTAATTCATCCCTACTTCACCATTAGAGACTCTAGAAGCAAGGAGGAGGCAAGGATCTATAATTTTGAGAAATTTTGCAAAAGTTGAGGCTTATTTGTGTTCATTGTAAACTTTTATTAGGAATCCATCTCCCAATGATACAATTTAATTTTTTGGGTCTAATTAGACTATAAATCTGTAGTTTAATCATTATGAACCCTTCTATGTGTTTGGGCTACCTATAGGAAGATGAATTGACTACTAGGGACCCCTATTTTGAATATTATTGTGTATTTTATGTCAAATTTAGGGGAAATCTGAGATTGGTGCACCATGTATTTGTCAATAGGTCAATTAGACCAAATTAATATGTATTTGATTGTGTGAGACTAGTGTTGTGTTCATAATTGGATACATGTAGGCCGTATCATGACAAATTGGTGATACTGATTGATTTGGGGTCTTTTTCTTCGATACGGGGGTTTGCACATGTCACATTTGGATACGAGCACGGTAGGTGAGTAGCAACACTTTATATTTCTTGTAATTATGATTTTAGACTTGCTTGTATCATTTGTGATTCATTTGGATGAAGTATCGATGGTGTGTCGCAAGCGTATCATAGAATTAGTGTGATACGGTACGATGCACTCCAAGTGTTTGGGTATTTTCCTTGTGGAGCTTTGGCTCTCTATTCAGTGTGTTCTTCACTATATTTAGTATTATTTATATCTAATGAGGGTTGTTCTATATATATATATAGTTGAGATCTTAGTGTTTTTAGTTTTGTTGAACTGATTAAGGGGGGTTCCTGTCATGTAAAGGCTTGTGCTTGTGTTTTGCTTATGCAACTAATGCAGGGGGGGGACTACCTTGAGGTCTCAGTGATAACAAGTGATAGGGATATTTGTGGTTTAGTTGGACTATTGGAGACTGGTTACCAGACTATGTGTCACTAGCATATTTTCTAGGAATGGATATTTTAGTAATTTTATAATTAATTAAATATTGTGGATGTTAAATAATTATTTATTATATTATTTAATTTTTGTTAGATGTTAGTTATTTATGGACTTGCGTCAGTGGACCTAACTAGTTTAGTTAGACTCATGGACCAATATGTATTAATTGTTAGGATTGAGCCCAACTAGAAAGCCCATTGATTAGGAGGCTAATTAATTTAATTAAACCATGAGACTAGAAGCTTTCCTCCTTAATTATTTCTTCATGAGAGGCCCCAAGGGGTATAATAGACATTACATAGTGACTTGAGGAAGTGGTAAAGGAAAAAAGTCTATCTCTCCTCTTTTTATTTGAAAACTAGATCTAAAATTTCCACAACCAAATTTCTTTATTCTACATAATTTCCCTACCAAATTTTACCCCAATTCCTTCCCAAATCACCATTGGAGACTAGTGGAGCAAGGATCTAGAAGGAGGAAGTAATAATCTACAAAGAGGAGCAAGGATCTATAAGTTAGAGCCAATTTCATCATATTTGGAGATTTTATTGGGAATCCATCTCTTAATAGCTATAATTAAGTTTTTCCCCTTAATTTATGTTGTAAATCTGATATTTAACCATGAGAATTTAACCTATATGCATAAGCTATCCATAGGATTTGATTTTCTGTTCATAGGAGGCCTATTGAGAAAGTTATGGTACTTTTGTGTCAATTTTGGGAGAATTTCGAGATTGACATTTGTTGTGTGTGTCAATTGGTCCTATAGATCAATTTGGCATATACTTGTGTGTTTGAGGCTAGTGTCGTGTCCACAATTGGATACGTATAGGTCGTATCCTAACAATTTGGTGATACGTATTGATTTGGGAGATTTTCCTCCGACACAGGACTTTGTGCATGTCATATTTTGACACGGACATGTAGATTTGTGTTTGACTCTTCGTATTGTTCATAAATAATATATTAGACTTGCTTGTGTCCTTCGGGGTACGTTTGGATGTATGGTGGACTCGTGTCGCAAGCGTATCCTAGATCTAGTGGGATACGGGTGTGATACGCTCCATGTGTGGTGCAATTTATTTCTAGATCTACTTTTCCATTATTTTAGTCATTATAATATATAATTATATGTATATATATATATATATATATATATATATATATATATATATATATATATATATATATATATTGCTATGTATATATATATATATATTTATGTGTTAGCATGTCATATATCTATATACCTATGTGTTGTATATATATGTAGCTATACTTTACATATGTGATAGCTATTAAATATAGTAGTGTATATATGTATATATTAGTATATATATGTTATCTATCTATATACTTGTATGTTATGATATATATATATATATATTTATATGATTATATATATGTGTATGTATTAGTGATATTATATATATATATGTTACTATATATTATGTGTATGCTATACTATAGGTATTATTGTGGATACATATATATGTATATAGAGGAGTATGTATATATGTATATATAGTGATAGTTACATATATGTAAGTATATATATTTATGTGTTTATATATATAAGAGTGAGAGAGGGGAGAACAGTAGTTTTTGTGACAGTATTAGCAATAGCAGCAGCAGATTTAGTGACAGCAGCAGTAGCAGATTTAGTGACAGCAGCAGCAGCCGAATTAGCAACAGCAGCAGCATATAGCAACAGCAGCAGCAGCTTCATTAGCGACAGCAGCAACAATAGCAACGGCAACAGCTTCTACAACAACAGTGCTTCGGCGACAGCAACAGCAGTATTAGCGACAGTAGCAGGAACCGTCGCAACAGCAGCAGTAACAATAGCCGTATCAACAACATTAGCGACGGGCAGCAGTGGCTTTTAGCGACAGTTTTGTGGTATAGTTATATATGTATTAATTAAATAATATATATATATATAGTATTAGTGTATATATATATTTCTAATTGGTATTTATGCATTAGTATACTATATTTGTAATAGTTAGTTGTTAGCATAGAGTTATTATGGGTAGTTAGTATATATATAAAGTTTTGGCAATTACCTTGAGATACCAAGGTAAGTATCAAGGTATTATAGGATAACCAAGGTATCGGATTTGGGTATCAAGATGGAGGTTTAGTGTTGCGATACCAAGTTGGTTCAAAACCAAGGTATCCATTTAATGTTTATAAATTAGAATTTTATATACTTAATATTGTTTGATATATGTATATGTGATATTTACCTATTGGTTGCGTATCCTGAGATACAGTATCCTAGTATCCTAAGCTATAGCTTGTATGACCTAGATTCATAGTGTTTGAACTCAATATCTTTGAGATAGACTCTTGCAACCTAGAAATAGGTAGTTTGTCATAGTTTGACCAAGTTTTGACCAGTTTGACTTAGAGTTGACCTAGTTTGACTATTTAACTTAGAAATAGCTTTTTGACCTAGAAGTTGACTAGTTTAACTTATTTTCTTTCCGAAACCTTGTATTGATGTTGTATTCCATATCTAGATCTTCAAGGCACCGTATCAGACATCCGTGAGACTATTCAACGGACTTCAGGCGAGTATATTCTCTGATAGTTTCTCATTTATGATATCCTCTATGTTCATTGTATCTAGTGTAGATATCCTTGTTTCTTGATACGATGGTTACACGGATTGGTATATCCGGATCTCATCATAAGATATTATTCCTTGGTATATGGTGTATCTTGTGCAAGCCTTATTTCATTGATTATCTTGTACATGTACAGACATTGATTCTCGGGAAGACTAGTTATCTTCTTGGAGAATCTCATACCATAGCGTACCATGGTTGGATATACTATACCAATCGAGGGTGGGAAGTATTTTAGTGTATATATATGATCATACCCTCCTTGTGCATGTCTTGTTCCATGTGAGTGTTGATCATACACCACACGTATGATTAACCAGGCCATTATACTCTTGTGCAAGTTCCCAAGCCGATCACATGTTAAGCTAGTACTCACACACTTAGATATTAGTATTCTTGTTCATTGTCATATTGTTCATTATTGTATTTATTCTAGTATTTTCTTATTGTATATCTCTTATATTTATTGTTACATCTTGTATATTCATATCTATTTACTGTTACATAGTTTTTATTATTGATTAGAACTGCTGTTAGAGATGTACTCTGCTCCTTTCCTGACTGGATATATTTTTTCCAGATGACACTAAGGAGTGGTACCCAATACATTATGAACCTCAGGATGTTGTGGGTTTAGAGTCAGAGACCCTGGCTCATGAGGACTTATCCCAACTGAGACAGATAACCCAGGATTAGTAGCTTCTTAGTATTCTTTTGTACTGAATTTGTCTTCAGCTTATTTGTTAGTATTCTTTCAGACTCATTGATGTTATTATTTTAGACTCATGAGTTGTATGTGACTATTCTATTCTTTATCATATTCGTGCTCGTTTCTATCTTAGATCTGTGATTGAGTATATTATTATTGTTGATGGTTCATTATATTGTTAGATAGATTATCCAAACAGCGTTCTACAACCAATTCTGCGGCATAGGCTGGACTATGTTCCCGACTTGCATCCCTACTATTTCTATATCTATGCCAAGTAGACCTAATTTTGGGTGAGGGGGTTTATAAACTACCCAACTTAAAATAATTTTGTCCTCGAAATTAAAATAAGGCATAATTTGGTTTAAATCCTTCACATGCGTACGTGAGACAAGTCTATTACAATCTCTTCCAAAATAACATAATCTTTTCAATTTCATCGCAATTACTCTAAATTTAAAATAACCACTGTTTAAATCAAATTTTACATATTGTAATCTCTTCTCGAATTTTCAAATCATCAACATCCAAATCTAATTCAAATTTATATGACATTCCACATCAAAATTTATATTGCAATTTCCAACTATCATAATCTCCTCTAGGAAATAATTCTAATCAAATATTATTTCTATTTTTAACTTTTGAATTCTATACTCTTCAAATTTTACTTTCAATTTACATCCTCAATATTTCAAATAGGTAATCCAACAATCAAAATTTTTTTTAATTCGATCATCAAATTGGGAATTCAATCCGACCATGTTCATATTTAGAGTTCTATTTATTTTCCTCAAGATTTATATCGATGATTCAACCTCCAATTCTCAAAATTTAAATCATGTGCTCAAAGTATAATAATTTGGTTCGCCATATCAAGTTTTCAAAAATTTATTAAATATTCATCCTCTAATCATTCTTCTAAAATTCTCAAAATTAGATACCTTGAACCTCTCAATCTAATCTTACTCGATCACAATCTAAGAAAAAATTCTCTCAAGTTGACAATGCAACTTCTACTCAAGTTAGAATTTACCCATATGTCACATAAGGCTCTTACATTTAAGAAAACTTATTCCTCAAATTTACTTAATCATGCTACTCAATCCTCAAAAAATTTAACACAAAATGTATCATATCTGATATACCCTTACTTAGTTATAAAAGATAATCATCTCGTAATATGATTGGCCTATTGTGTATATCTAGTACTCTCTGTATATCAAACTTATACTAAGCACAAGGTTTCGTCTTTCCGAAATAAGGAATGACGGAAAACAATAATAAAGATTCCAAGAGAAGGTAATAGAATAGAAGCATGGGAATCAAGGCGTTTAAAGAATTCAAGTGGGGATTATCAAGGTAGTTGTGGATTGAAATCATATTTGGTAAATTCCTATTCGCATGTTTATATTGGAACAGTTATGTAACCAATACGATATGCTCAGACATGTCTAGAGGCAAGTATATTCGTCTACTACTATATATCTCAATCCACGTAAAGTAGTCATGCGAAGAGCGAACCAAGTGTACTAAGGTTGTCCAGACCGTAATACACTGATTCTGATTAGACAATTATATCATTGTGTGGTTGATCAGGCCCCAATAACACATATGTCATGAACAAGCTCAAAAAAGAATAAGCTTGCAAAACTAGGCTATAAAATACCATCATAAGTCAAGGTGGTACATAAAATATAAATGCGCTAGATCATGATGAAAGAAGGTACATAATAATTCAAGTTACCAAGGAGATAAGACTCTACAATCTCTACAGTTGTCATACAAACTCCTTGTCTAAGTCGCTAGTCGACCAAATAAGGGCATGGACCTCTAAGTATACAGTCTGAATAAACACTATCGTCTTATGCTAGTATATAGTTAATGTCATTCAGTTGCACTTCAATAATGAGTCAAGAGGACTATGTGTTACTAGGTTGTGAGGCATACTACCCAACTTAAAACAATAAACTAATACTGCAACTGCCTTAAAGGAGATTCTACAGAACAACTTGGTCCCGTAAATGAAGTAGAACTATTGTTAGGGTATACGAGAGAAAGATCTTGGTACTGATTAGGATATCCTATTGCATTATATAGGTAATGGGCCATCTTAAGTCTTAATCATAGTTCTTGTAGAACAAAAGTGTCAATACTAAGAATGGAAAAAGTTACTGGCTCTCAAATGAAAGAGGATATAACTTATATCGAGGTGGGGTACCTGTTACGTGATTTAAAACTAAGAATAATCATATCACCATCTAAAGGAACAACTCAAACTATCAAGTTTTAACTACCAAGCACAAAATTTTTAGAATTTAAGTTTAGCAAACTATAATCCTACCACACTGTAAACCTCCTCACCTAAAATTAGGGCTACTTGGCTTAGATAGTGAAATTAGGGCTAGTTTGAACCAATTTGAATTAGAACACGGCATTTATTTAATTATGCATTAATTTATATCGTGTAGCGCACATTACCGTTGCTTCTATAATTGGAGCACCTCACTAGCCATTGCCGTCCAACAAACTTCACAACTTCATCCTAGACATGCCCGCCTACTATTCTGACCCTTGTACAACTTATAATATTGCTCTCTGATGCTATATTTTAGCCGTACAATAAACGTCGCGGACGTTATTTCTTAATTCGATATAAATTCCAATTTTGTACCCTTGTGCGTCCCAATCAAAATTGGGGACACAACCTTGACCGTTTTGTGCAAACCAAATTTTATTAATATTCTACACTGTCCTCTCTACGCCCTTGACAATTGTGGCCCGCCTAAATTTAATCCCATATACTCCTAATAAATTCTAGAATATCATGCGCGGTTCGATTTAATTAATTAAATCTAATTTCCGCCTCTGCACAAATTTTCCAATTGTCAGAGGGATTTTATGCAAAAATGTATTAAGGTGCCCCCACCATTGGACAATTCGTAAAGAAACTTATTTTTCCCTTCACATGGATTTTTTCTATAATTTTTGGGATGTGCAACGCGCGCACATCGCCCCGTATATTAAACCTACCCTTGCAATTAAATAATTATAATTTATAGCCCCAACATCCTCATGTGAGGCCAAGAACCACTCCAAGGATTGTAGACCAAGGCCCAAGCCAAAGAGAGTTGACCAAGCCCACATTGTCCTAGGTCAAACCCTCAAACCCAAGTCATATATAAACAACTCTTCTCATATTCTCTTTATTTCTCCTTTTCATCAAAACCTAAACCAACTTCAAGCTATCCAGCCGACCTCCTCCCCAACTTCTGTCCATCTCCCCCCGACCTTACTGAGCACCCCGCCGGAGACCGGAACGCCGAGCTTCCCTGAGTCGACCTCGACCTCCTGTCCATCACCTCTCCGCCAGCAGCCTGCACGACCGGAGGACCACCCGCCGGATCCACGCAACCACCTCCGTTCCCAACATCCTCTCGAGCAGCCGGGCTTCTCTCTGCACCACCAATCGCCTAGCCTACTCCACCATGCTTCGCCTGAGCAGCAGCCCAGAGTACATCGACTTAACCTCTACCCCTGGCCGGCGAGTTCCCCCATAGCAGCCGAGTCCAGTTGCATCGGCCATCCACCAGCCTCCTCGACCGCCGGATCTTCCTTTTCCCCGGTGACTGAACGTCGACCCAAGCCACATCCTCTCCTCCCTGATTCTGTCCACCTCCCTCGACTCGAACTCAGCCCCTCCGGCCTCGCCAACCTGCCGTGAACCCCCTCGTTCCTCCTTCCTGACTCCCTCCTCTGCCTTGGCCGGGGCCTGCCTGGCCGGAGAGCCACCACCAGCATCGTCATTCAACGCGCTTCATCGACATCATCATCACATTGCCATCACCATCACTACCTTTATCACCTTCACCATCATCATTGTCATCATCATCGTCGTTATCACCTTAACCACCCTCGTCACCATTATCGTCCTCCTCATCGACCCGAACATCGTCATCACCATCGTCGTCCTTGTCATCACCATCGCCCTCGTCGTCCTCCTCGTCCCCGTCATCTCATCATCGTCATCACCATTATCATTGTTTTAGTTGTCGCCCTCGTCGTCATCTTCGTCAATCTCACCGTCGTACCCGTATACGTATTTCGAGATATGAACCTGTCTGTCTTCCCCTTTTATGTATGTTGTGTGTGTTTCAGTAGGACAGTAGCATTTCGTTACCACGGTTAGTTTATATCAGACCCTGAGTCAGAGAACCCAACGCGCATTCATACACGAACACGTTCGCAGACATGATCCAATCTAGTATATGTATATTAAGTTAATCATTAGCTTAGTATTAATTGGTATATATTTATGCACGTATTTACTATATGTATTCAATTAGTTATGAAAATAAATTACTAGTTATATTATTATATAAATATGAATATATATGTAAGTAAGTGCTAATTGATAATTATGACTAAATATTCAGACTGTACGACCCTAGGACACCGTGGACTATCCCGTATTTGCCCTTGACCCTGTTGACCCTAAGAACAATGTTGGTGTCTGCCTTGTGTATACCAACGTACTGACGAGACCGTGTTAGTTGACTGACTTATTGTGTACAGTACTTAAAGACCCGACACCCGCGTAATTTAACGCATAATTGACCGTGTTAGATGACTAGTGCCACCCCTAGTGTACCCCGAGTCCAGCCCCGAGTCCAGTATAAATATTGTTGTGTGTGTACTAGTATAATGACTAATGATTTATTTGCATTATATTATATGTACATAGGATGTTGGATTTATTCTGCACGACTTTTGGAGCAGGTTATTGGTACATCGCAGCTTTCTTGCCAGGCAAGTATACCTTGCCATTGTACTGTTATTCATATTCCATATGTTGCATGCATCTTTATTTTCTGTCTTTAGTTTATATATTTTAATTGTTATATAAAATACGTGCGACGGTGTCGTCGCGATATATTTTTATTTATGTATTGTATTGACCTTGTTCATGAGACTACCCCATTATCATGTAGCATTATTAGGTTCATTGGCCGTGACACAGTTGTTATACGAGTGTGTCTCATGTAGATCACGGACTGCGTGACAGGTCTGGCCTCCTGTACGTATGGACCGTGCATTAGGAATAACTGCTGTTAGAAACTTTGCATGCTAGTAGACGTGGCAGTTATTAGAGGTGTTATTATGTCATGGATGTGACATGCTTAGAGCATGGGATGGGGAGAACAACAAGTACCGAATTTGAGCTCCTTTACACTTTTTCTATTGTGCGTCCGGATTCTCCGCCGGAGATACGGGTGGTGATGACCACTATATATTATGTACTATCAAGCGGGCCATCGGCGTTCAAAAGACGACGTGCCTTTTAGGCCCCTGGATCTCTAATAGAGAACCATGCCAAATCCTAAGTTTTCAGCCAGATAGCTCACTTGTGGGGAAAGTTGTTCTTAACTGCATTCACTTAGACGGTTAGGCGGCCCCTTTGGATATTTATTTTAGTACTTTATTGGCATGTGTTTAAGTATCTTGTTATGTCCCTCTGAGGACCTGGTCCCCTGCCAAGTGTATTTGTTCTTGGGTATTCGCAGGTGCGCAGATTCGGATGGTTACCTATGTTTCGAGGATGTCTTCTCTTCGAGACGTGATTGCTATCTGGTATACTTATATTTTGGTTGATTGTGTTGTACTTATATTGTATTTACTTTTTCCATTCGAGTTGGTAGTGGATTTGTTTCCATCCAACTATCATCCTTAGATACTTCTTATTGAGATCTAATTTCATAGATACTGGTTATTTATTTCTATATGATTTTGGTGGATGGGATTTAGATTTTACCCTGTGACTTGTATTACATTTTATACCACTTGTGGATTTGATATTCATATTACAGCGTACGTATGGATTTGGTTTCCATATATTGGAGTTGCCATATCCATGCGGCTGGCATGCTTACGTGTCCTAGTCCTACATATTTTTGGGACTGGGGCGTGACACACACTATATATCCTAACATAGAATAAAATTACTTTGCCTACAATCATAAGAGTTATGTGGCACGAGTTGAAAGATGAAGAATAGAAGAACATAATTAGTCGTCGCACAAATACAGCGAGCGCAAAGTTTTTAGAGGAACCATATTTGAATTAAAAAATAGAGGGACTCTAGATAATATCATGGTTTTCCTAAGGGAATGTGGTATGCTAATATCTGTGTTCGAGGTATGATCAAGGAAAATGTTATATTTATTCATCTTGGCTTCCTACGGCACTGTTTGCTAATATCAAGACAAGAATCTAAATTTATAGTTTTATAATACTATTTCACTTATAAAAGTTTTGGTCCTAATATTCAACCGTGGATTTATTGGTTCCTCAATACTAGGGTCAAACACTATGGTCAAATTTATAATTACTCCTAGTAGTGTTTATACTACTCTCAAGTCATTCATAAACATATCAAGGGATAATGGTAACCCAATCTATAGATAAGGAATGCTAGTGTTCACTAGATATTCTAAACTTAGTGATGTATCAATACTCTAGTTGTATTCTTAGTAGGTGTGTTACCCTAATTATCATCCAAACAACAAGGATTCCTATATTCTAGCAGAGGCTATACTCAAGGAACTATTTGGAAAGTACAGGAATCAAGCAGGATGCGATTATTCAAATAGAATGGATTGGAAGGAAGATGAGTCATAGTCAATTATGGATAAGATCCTATACTCTAATCCTAGGTGCAGGCTTGCTCGGTACAGTAATGTAACCGAGACAATATGCTCTCGAGCTGCATGGGCCACCAAAAAAATATGTCACTCCCCAGTCCCAAAAATACGTAGGACTAGGACACGTAAGCATGCCAGCTGCATGTATATGACAACTCCAATATATGAAAACCATAATACATGCGTACGTTGTATAATGAATAATAATTCACAAGTGGTAAAACTATCACAAGTCACAGGGTGCAATCTAAATCTGAATAATATAGGGAATCTGCATAGTATACCGCTCCGTAGAATGGGGAATCTGAATAATATAACGTCCATACCGCTCCGAAGAACAGAGAATATGCATAGTATATCGTCCATATCGTTCCGTCGAACGTGGAATCTGAATAAAGGAAGTAGGGTGTCCCATACGCCTACTAGTCATCCTCCCCGCCCAATGATCTACGCATGTTGTATCCACAACACGCTTTAGCTACTACGCCGAGGCATCATAACTCTGGCTAATCTTCTATCGTTAGAACAATAGCCCAACCTTACAACCAAACAAGGATAATGATTGGATCATCGTACCACGATAGTCTATGCTCTGACTACTATAACTACTAAGTCTTCTAACATGCATCACTATTAGCAGTTATAGCCTAACCGTCGCACAACCTATACGTACAGGTGGCCAACCGCATATGCAAGCCCGTGTCCTACATGAGACTCACAATACGTGTAAGAAATGTGTCAAGGCCTGGGGAGTCATACCGATAACTCCACAACTTTAGGCGAGTCTATTAGACACTAGGTCAGACACAAGTCCTAGCGTCAACGCCTTCGTTGACTGCACCCGAGCCTTCTCGAACGTGCACAGTTATATAATATTAAATTAATAAACATGCAACTAATAACATAATTTAAACAGTACAACAAGGCAAGGTATACTTGCCTGGCAAGAAAGCTGCATAGTATCAATAATCTGCTCCTGAAGTCGCACGGATAATCCAATCGGTCCTTTCGGGATACGTGTACGGGAATGACGATGAAGACGACAATGACGATGATGATTACGACTACGACGACGATGATGATGGTGATGCTCATGGTGAAGATGATGGTGATGATCATGATGATTACATGATGGTGATGACGAGGAAGATGATATGGATGATTAAGGTTGGTGTTGGTGTTCATGTTGAGATATTCATGGTGAAGATGATGATGAGTATGATGATGCTTATGAAGATGATTGGAGGAGGATGATAATGATGATGGGTGGTGATGCTCGTAATGTTGCTGCTGACCGGAGTCTGGCCAGGGGGAGGGAAGGTCCGGCCAGGGGAGGTGGTCGAGTAGGGAGGAGGAGGCTCGGGGGGTGTTGCTCTCAGACGAGAGGAGGGGAAGCTTAGGGTGGCTGCTCCGTCCAGGGGGAAGAATGGAGAGGAGATGCGGGGCATGGTTGAGGAGGAGGAGAAGGCAGGGAGCAGGGTGGTGGTGCTCCGGGCGAGTCGGGGAGGAGCTACTCGGCGCTGCAGGGGGGGAGGAGGTGGAGGTGTTGCTGGTCGATGCTGGTGGTGCTGGTGGTGATGTCTCGGCTCAGGCGGAGGGGAACTGAGACGATGGTGGTGGTGGTTTATGGGTCAGGAGGAGGAAAGATGAGGGAGCAGGGAGGAGATGGGGTTCACGGCGGGTTGGCGAGGCCGGCGGGGTCGAGGCAGGCGAGCGGCGGTTTCTCGTCGATGAGGAGACGGGGACGGGTGCAGTCGGGGACCGGAGGAGAGGCTCGTGCGGGGTCGAGGCTATGCTGCATGGAGGTGGTGGCTTGGTGGTCGGCCAGGCCAGACGGAGCTCCGGCGAGGACGGCGGGCTCCGGCGACGGGCTGGCAGCGAAAAGGAGATGAACTGGGAGAGAAGGGATGGGTCGGCTGGATGTATATGGATTTGGTATTAGGGAAAAAGGAAAAGAAGAAAAGGAATATTATTGTATATTTATACATGTGAGCTAGGGTTTTGTTGACCTAGGAGTGGGCTTGGTCAGCACCTCTTGGGATTGGGCCATGGGCTCACATGGGGATGTTTGGGAGGGCTATAAATTATATTATTTAAATATAATGGCTAGGATTAAATGAGGGCCGATGTTACGCTTGATTATGATGGAGGAAGGTACAGAATAACTTAATTTCAACAAGAAGATCGGTGTTGTGCCTCTACAGTTGCCATACTAATTCTTGTCTAAGTCTAAAGTCAACCAAATGGGTGTATGGGCCTCTAATTTTTATAGTCTAGATAAACACTAAAGTTCTATAGTCTAGATAAACACTATCTTCTTATGCAAGCCTATAGTTGGTGTCATTCATTTATACTTCATTGCTTGGTCAGAAGGACTATGTGTTACTAGGTTATGAGGCATACTATCCAACTTACAATAATTTGATAATTGTGTTATTGAATACTAGAGTGTATATACCTAGTACAAGTCATCTTCCTAACTCCTATCAAGCACGAGAGAAGATTGACGTTGAGAAGGGATCAAGCAAGATTCAATGCAAGCAATCAAATAAGAAGGCGAAATAAAATCAAGGGAGGTGATAAATAAGTGGATGAGATCCTATATTCTAATCCTATGTGCAGGCTTACTCGGTACAATAACGTAACCGAGACAATATGCTCTCGACCTGCATGGGCCACCACAAAAATATGTCACGTCCCAGTCCCAAAATACGTAGGACTAGGAACACGTAAGTATGCCAGCCGTATGTATATGGCAACTCCAATATATGGATACCATAATACATACGTACACTGTAATATGAATATAAACTCACATGTGGTATATATATATGGTCACAAGTCACAAATATACTAAATCTCATCCACACAAAAAGTCACAGAAAGAAAATAACTAAACTAGAATAATGAGTCTGAATAATCCAAAATAATAGTTGGGTGGAGACAAATCCACAACCAATGACTATATCAATACTAGAATGAGAGAGGGATATAAAATCTCTAATATAAAATAAGGTGATGATAGAAATGTATCAGCAAAGCGATCCATCGCTAGAGATAATCAAAGATGCTCCGAAGGTAAGACCTCCTCGGAAGAGATAAGTGATAAATCTTGATCCGTGCTCCTGCGAATAGTCATGAACATCTACACCTGGAAAGGGACCAGGTCCTCAGAGGGACATAACAAGATACATAGAAGCATGCCAATTTGAATATAGTAAACATGTATAATGTTTGAAAATATATAAGTACGCTGTATAAGACAATCTATATGAATGCAAATGAGGACAACTTTTCGACGTATGGGCAAGGGTAGGCTACTCGATCTAAGCCTCATAACTCACACACCCGTCAGGGGACATCAGAAATCGACATACCTCGGGGGTAGCGATCAGCGCGATACACTACCGTAGTGCAAGCTTGATACTACGGTTTATTAGAGTGGTTAAAGCCCATACGCCTAATGATTGTCCTCTCATGATACTAAGTGTCAAGTGTCTGTCAACATATCTAATATATAGTAATGACTGAAAGAAACTACACATGCAATAAATATACAGAAATGTAATACATATACAGAAACATAAATAGCATGCAAAAGTACTGTAAATAATTTGACAAGGTATCTTGCCTAGTAAGAAAGCTGCAAGGTATAACGTCCAAGAGTCAAGCACACAGGATCAAAGACTACGGCCTCAGAATGAACGTCTTCGGATGCTGAAATAAACATCACCAACATTCCCAGAATAAGCGAGATAGCTAGAAAACACTACCCTTTCGTCCAATTTGGACACAGGGACAAAACGGTAATTTCGGGTCAAAGCGGGCTCCACATGTGGGGCACTTTGCACCGAAAAGTATGCCAGGGGTAAAGGTCTCTAAAAGGGATAAATTATAGATCAAACAAACTCTAAATGTCAGTATGAACTTAATGGTATGTCCAATTTTGGATTCCGGTGAGCCGAACACAAATTTGCCCAAAAAGTCAACATTAGGGCCCGCAAATAGGCGACTTGGTCAACTATCTCATAATCGCGTGAAACTTGGGTCACATGACCAGCGCGATACCATGAGTCCAATGGTGCAAGTTTCATCACGTTCTGACAAGCGTACACTAAATGGTATAATATTTTGCAAAAGTCGTGACACGGGGCCTTTTTGTGGATACGGGCTGATTCCAACGCGCGCACACGTCCGAATCAGTTTTAGCAAAAGCTCACATGTCTGGGTGTATCATGTGCACCTTTTGGTGTACTTGGTACACGACGGGGTGGTCCCGTTTGGCGGGGTGCGCTCCGTATCACAAATTTTTGTGTTTCGAAAAATAGGTTTTTATGGGTTTTCATCCTAATTTAATTCTGCATACAGCATCAAATAAAATAATATAATTGACAGAAAATAATCTAGGTTAGGTGGTCTTCGCATAGCAAGAAGAAAAACTAAATTTGGATATCTGTGGTGGGAGATACAAGTCCGTAAACAGGGGTGGTTGCAACAGATTTTCTGAGATTAAATGTCATAATTTTTTCTCGACTTGGCGTCAATTTTTACCTAGGTTTGTGCGCCGCACGATGGAAACTAATCTATGGGATTGGAAGAGGGATAGGTCGAGATCGTACCAGCGAAGACAAAACCGAATTTGGACGAGCGAGGAGGCAAAAAATGAGTCACGAACAGGGGTAAGTTGCTGACTTCCTACTGTGTAACTCAGTCGCGGCGCGGGGTCGCGGTCGGCTGTGCGGCTACTCCGGCGACTAGCGGCGGTGGACGTGGCTAGGTCGAGGTTGGCGGCGGCATCTCTGGATCGAGAGAATGGGGGAGATAAAGATTAGGGTTAGGGTTTAGCAATTGGAATTATTATTTGTGTATAGATGTATAGGTCGCCGGGGGGGACTTATACTCGCGCGGGGGTAGATTTTAGGTGCTGCTGTTGTTGATATTGGTTTAAACGGGTTTGGGTAGGTTAGGGTATTGGGTAGGGTTTAGTTACTAATGGGTTTTGGGTAGGATAGTTTTTAATTCTTTTTCTTTTCTTATTTCCCCTTTATATTTCTTTTATTCTTTCTTTTTCTTTTATTCTTTTCTATTTCTGTTTTATTTCTAATTACTTTTAATAAATTATATATATATATATATATATATATATTGGTGCATACAATAAATCTATCAACTGTCCACAGGGTCTCATACATGTAAATAATTAAGAAAAAAATATAATTGCTCTATAATTCCTCTATTGCACAATCACCTCGAAATAAAAAATAAATAAATTCTATTTCTTCTAGTTAACTAATAATTACTATAAATCAATTAATAATTAATTAAAATAGTTAATATAATTTTTTTAAATTAGGGGTTTTATATTCTACCCAACTTATAAAAATTTTGTCCTCGAAATTGATACTACCCATATTCATAATAATCACTATAGTTATTACACTACATTGTTATCTAGCAGTGCTTCCTAAAAGTGATGGTCTGCCATTCTAACACTTCCTCGTTTATTGTCCATACATTATTCTATTTCTAACTCATCTACACTACCCAACTTACAAGAGTTCTACTAGTAGTCACAGTCTCTTGAGGCTATTGTCTAGGTTATAAAACGAATATATTTATTGGGTCAAGAATCTTGGGATATCTGTCTGGAATCTCACAACCATGATTTTTCTTTGTAACCGTCAAGTATCGTAGTCTAATACTGCCATGCCGCCTGACCAGTATGTCTGCAATACTTCGATTACTCTACTATAATGGTCTAGCTGCAGCTGTCGCTACTTTGCCAGCGATTTGTCATAGTTGTCAGTTCGTAACAAGTGTCTTCAACCCTTGTCTAGGCATAGTCTAAGTTTTAGGGAAATACTTAAAGTCTTGACTAACTTATAAAACTATTAGAAGTATAAACTAATTCTACAATCTAACAAATTTCTATTAGGTTAAATGATGCTACTTAAGGGTTAAATTAATAAAAGAATACAGATATTGCTATAGTGCATATACATAAGGGTATTTATTAAGAACTCATTCTTTTAGTTATTAATCATTTACTAAACCATTTATATTTTAACTAACAATACAAGGGTGAGGTTGAAGTAATTCAAACAATTCATGATGGCACGAAAGAATACGACTATGATAGGAAGAGTTAAGCACGAGATACGGAATGGATAGAGAAGAGAAGATGAGCCACCCAAGGGGGCGAGATGGTGATAGGAAGAGAATACTACTGCTGCTACACGTGTCATCTATTAGCATTGCATGTATGCCATCTGGGTAGAATATTAATACATCCTCATATATGCTAAACTACCTTATATATAATTCTACGTCTATTTATACATCTAAGATCCCGTGTCATAAAGGGGTCATGAGTATGAAATGACACATATAACTAAAGTCGTACATGTATCTACGACTTCCTGTGCCCGCGCTCTCTTATTTGTCATCATGAGTGCTCGGCCTATGGGGTATATCTAGTACTCTTCGTGTATCAAACTTATACTAAGCATGAACGTTCGTCTTTTCGAAATAGGGGACGACGAAAAACAACAATAAAGAGTTCAATGAGGAGGTGATAGAATACGAGTACGGGATTCAAAGGGATTAAAGAATTCGAAAGAGAGTTGACAAGGCAGTTCTGGATTGAAACCTTATTTTGGTAAATTTTTATTCGCATGTTTACATCAGAACAGTTATGTACATGACATGATATGATATGCTCTGACCAGTCTAGAGGGAAAGTATATTTTTCTAACAAGTTGAGTCAACTATATCTCAATCCACGTAAAGTAGTGATACGAAGAGTGAACCAAGCGCACTATGGTTGATCAGACCATAGTACACTAATTCTGATTTAGACTATGTATTAGTGTGGGCCCCCAATAATACATATGTCATGAATAAGCTCAATAAAATAATAAGCTTGCAAAACTAGGCTATAATAGCAGCATAAGTCGAGGTAGTAAAAAAAAAATATGAGTACGCTTGATTATGATGGAGGAAGGTACAGAATAACTTAAGTTCACCAAGAAGATCGGTGTTGTGCCTCTACAGTTGCCATACTAATTTCTTGTCTAAGTCTAAAGTCAACCAAATGGGTGTATAGGCCTCTAAGTTCTATAGTCTAGATAAATACTAAAGTTCTATAGTCTAGATAAACACTATCTTCTTATGCAAGCCTATAGTTGATGTCATTCATTTATACTTCGTTGCTTGGTCAGAAGGACTATGTGTTACTAGGTTATGAGGCATACTATCCAACTTACAATAATTTGACTAATAGTGTTATTGAATACTAGAGTATATATACCTAGTACAGGTCATCTTCCTAACTCCTATCAAACAAGAGAGAATATTGATGTTGAGAAGGGATCAAGCAAGATTCAATGCAAGCAATCAAATGAGAAGGCGAAATAAAATCAAGGGAGGTGATAAGTAAGTGGATGAGATCCTATATTCTAATCCTATGCACAGGCTTGCTCGGTACAGTAACGTAACCGAGACAATATGCTCTCGACTTGCATGGGCCACCACAAAAATATGTCACGTCCCAGTCCCAAAATACGTAGGACTAGGAACACGTAAGCATGCCAACCGTATGTATATGACAACTCCAATATATAGATACCATAATACACACGTACGCTATAATATGAATATAAACTCATATGTGGTGTATATATATGGTCACAAGTCACAGATATACTAAATCTTATCCACACAACAAGTCATAGAAAGAAAATAACTAAACTAGAATAATGAGTCTGAATAATCCAAAATAATAGTTGGGTGGAGACAAATCCATTACCAATGACTATATCAATACTAGAATGAGAGAGGGATATAAAATCTCCAATATAAAATAAGGTGATGATAAAAATATATCAGCGAAGCGATCCATCGCTAGAGATAATCAAAGATGCTCCGAAGGTAAGACCTCCACGGAAGAGATAAGTGGTAAGTCCTGATCCGTGCTCCTGCGAATAGTCATGAACATCTACACCTGGAAAAGGACCAGGTCCTCAGAGGGACGTAACAAGATACATAGAAGCATACCAATTTGAATACAATAAAAATGCATAATGTTTGAAAATATATAAGTACGCTGTACAAGACAATCTATATGAATGCAAATGAGGACAACTTTTCGACGTATGGGCAAGGGTAGGCTACTCGATCTAAGCCTCATAACCCACACACCCGTCAGGGCACATCAGAAATCGACATACCTCGGGGGTAGCAACCAGCGCGACTCTACAGAAATCGACATACCTCGGGGGTAGCGACCAGCATGACACACTACCGTAGTGCGAGCTTGATACTACGGTTTACCAGAGTGGTTAAAGCCCATACGCCTAATGATTGTCCTCTCATGATACTAAGTGACAAGTATGTGTCAACATATCTAATATATAGTAATAACTGAAAGAAACTACACATGCAATAAATATACAGAAATGTAATGCATATACAGAAATATAAATAGCATGCAAAAGTACTGTAAAAAATTTGGCAAGGTATATTGCCTGGTAAGAAAGCTGCAAGGTGTAACGTCTAGGAGTCAAGCACACAGGATCAGAGACTACGGCCTCAGAATGAACGTCTCTAGATGCAGAAATAAACATCATCAACGTTCCCAAAATAAGCGAGATAGCTAGAAAATACTACCCTTTCTTCCAATTTGGACACAGGGACAAAACGGTAATTTTGGGACAAAGCGGGCTCAACATGTGGGCCACTTTGCACCGAAAAACATGCCAGGGGTAAAGGTCTCTAAAAGGGACAAATTATAGGTCAAACAAACTCTAAATGTCAGTACGAACTCAACGGTATGTCCAATTTTGAATTTCGGTGAGCCGAACACAAATTCGCCCAAAAAGTCAACATTGGGGCCCGCAAATAGGCAGCTTGGTCAACTATCTCAGAATCACGTGAAACTTGGGTCACATGACCAGCGCGATACCACGAGTCCAATGGTGCAAGTTTTGCCACATTCTAACGAGCGTACACTAAATGGTGCGATGTTTTGCAAAAGTCATGACACGGGGCCTTTTCGCGGATACGGGCTGATTCTAACGCGCACACGCATCCGAATCAGTTTTCGCGAAAGCTCACATGTCTGGGTGTATCATGCGCACCTTTCGGTGTACTTGGTACACGACGGAGTGGCCCGTTTGGCGGGGCGCGCTCCGTATCACAAATTTTTGTGTTTCAAAAAATAGGTTTTTATGGATTTTCATCCTAATTTAATTCTGCATACAGCAACAAATAAAATAATGTAATTAATAAAAAATAATCTAGGTTATGTGGTCTTCGTATAGCATGAAAAAAAAACTAAATTCAGATCTCTGTGGTGGGAGATACGAGTCCGCAAACAGGGATAGTTGCAACAGATTTTCTGAGATTTAATGTCGTAGTTTTTTCTTGACTTAGCGTCAATTTTTACCTAGGTTTGCGTGCCGCACGATGGAAACTAATATACGGGATTGGAAGAGGGA
The DNA here is from genome assembly GCA_036927795.1 of Iris macrosiphon. Classification (NCBI taxonomy): domain Eukaryota; kingdom Viridiplantae; phylum Streptophyta; class Magnoliopsida; order Asparagales; family Iridaceae; genus Iris; species Iris macrosiphon. The sequence goes on along the minus strand of JAYESA010000017.1, from coordinate 77,145,856 downwards.
TAGGTCGAGATCGTACCAGCAAAGACGAATCAGAATTTGGTCGAGCGAGGAAGCGGAAAACGAGTCACGAACAGGGGTAAGTTGCTGACTTCCTGTTGTGTAACTCAGTCGCGGCGCGGGGTCGCGGTCGGCTGTGCGGCTACTCCGACGACTAGCGACGACGGACGCGGCTAGGTCGAGGTTGGCGGCGGTGTCTCTGGGTCGAGAGGATAGGGGAGATGAAGATTATGGTTAGGGTTTAGCAATTGGAATTATTATTTGTATATAGATGTATAGGTCGCCGGGGGGGATTTATACTCGCGCGGGGGTAGATTTTAGGTGTTGTTGTTGTTGATATTGGTTTAAACGGGTTTGGGTAGGTTAGGGTATTGGGTAGGGTTTAGTTACTAATGGGTTTTGGGTAGGATAGTTTTTAATTCTTTTTCTTTTCTTATATAGTTTGTAATTCTTTTTCTTTTCATATTTCCCCTTTCTATTTCTTTTATTCTTTCTTTTTCTTTTATTCTCTTTCTTTCTTTTCTATTTCTTTTCTTTTCTTTTCTATTTCTATTTCTATTTTATTTCTAATTCCTTTTAATAAAATTTATATATATATATATATATATATATATATATATATATATATATATATATATATATATATAATTTTAGAATTTATATTAGTGCATAGAATAAATCTATCAACTGTCCACGGGGTCTCCTATATGTAAATAATTAAAGAAAAATTATAATTGCTCCATAATTCCTCTATTGCACAATCACCTCGAAATAAAAATTAAATAAATTCTATTTCTTCTAATAAGCTAATAATTACTATAAATCAATTAATAATTAATTAAAATAGTTAATACAGTTTTTTTTAAATTAGGGGTTTTACAGTTTGTCTAGTTATGATGGTGATATTTGGTAAACCTTACAAGATATTGGTCCCGCTTCGAGAATCAACTCTATAAAAAACTCCACATCTCTTACTGGTGATAACCCTGGAAATTCTTCTGAGAATACATCTAGAAACTCCTTGACTGTCCCGGGAAGCTGTTCTTCTGCTATCACTACCGCCGTAATCCTCTCTTCATGTTGGTCTCCCACAGATCTATCAAAGGAGAAGTCTTCCGTGCCTGGGATACTCAATAATACCCTACCCCTATGGTAATCTATCGTAGCATTACTATCTCTTAGCCAATCCATGCCTAGGATAACGTCAAAGTTATCCATAGGAAACTCGATCAACCGTGAATGCTCGCACACTACGACTGAACACACTATAAACACTCTACTAACTTCTACGAGCCCATTACCAGTGAGTATATTCAACCTCTCTGGCAATGACTCAAACTCTAATCCAATACGTGTCACAAATCACACAGATATAAATGAATAAGATACACCCAAATCAAATAATGCTATAGTAGGAAAAGATACGACAAAGATGTTATCTGCTACCACGTTGCCTAATAAAAAAGCTTATTCCAAGAACAAAGTGAATGCTTGCCCTTGGCCCTGCTGCGCTTCTCGTTATTGTCTTCCTTGGAAGCGTTGTTGTGGCCTCTGCTAGCCCTGCTGTTGATCTTGCTGCTATTAGTACATCTTAGATTGTGTCCGTAATTGACGCTGAGCTAATGGCCGTATTGCGATCACTGGCCCTCTGTACTGAACTGCCCCTGGTGCTAGCAGTGTTGGTAACTGTTGGACTAGCCCTCCTGGCCTCTACATTATCAAATAATTGGCAATCCGATGATCTTGGACTATCGTACATCAAACATAACCCATTGGCTGCCCTACACACATCTCTAATTTGGCCTCCCTTGCCACAATAATTATATCCCATCGGTGCTCCCTAGCACTGTTGCTGTTATTGTTGCCTCGGCTGCTGTCGAGCTGGTGCTGTCCTTGTCAAAACTGTCGTCCTTCGTGGTACTGAATCATGAATGCAAATGCCAGATGATGGTGCTGACGTTCGGGGTACTCCTTTATCTCCTCTTCTAATCTGAGCATGAGACCTCTTCTGGCCTCCCGTCCTTGTCGACAACTTTTGTATGGTAAGCTCGTGCCTCCGAGCTGCTATCAATACTTCCTCATAAGTTTGGTAGTCGTGCCCCTCTACCAGTTATAGAATCTCCAGATGAAGTCCTTGCTGGAACCTAATCACTCTATCCGACTCTGTAGCCACCATGGTCGGAGTGAATCTACTCAGCCTACAGAATTATGTTGCATATTCGTCCATAGTCCAACCGTCTTGCTAGAGACCGATAAACCTCTGCTGAAGCTCATATTGTGCGACGACTCCAAAATACTTTGCCCAAAATTGAGTCCTAAAATTGTCCCAAGAGATAGGATGCCTCAAGCCAACCTCTACTGATGCCCACCAGTCACGTGCAAGGTCTTGAAGCTGCAGTCGGAGCTGGTCAACTTATTCATCAGCTGGAACCTTTGCTGCTGCCAGAATAACCTCAATATCTTGCAACCTTGTATCTGTTTTGATGGCGTCCTCTGTGCCATCAAAGTAACTCGGGTTAAGTCAGCAAAATCTAATTGATGCCCTCGAATCAGTCATTCTACCTCTTTCTCCAGAGCCGTCTGTAAATCCTGACTCAATAAGGCATTCTGCTCTTGTTGTTAAAATTACTAATATTGTTGCACCGCCATCTGATGCTGCTGTATAGCCATCATTCCCCTGAGTATCTCTAATAATGCTAGGGTGTCAGTACCGCTGGTATTGCTGGTACTACTAGGGGTATGGGGATTTTCAGGCTGGTTGCTCAACATATCCAGCTTTCGGTTCCACTGTGCCAATTTGCTCAACTATGGCTCTATCTGAATCTGACTATGAGCAGGTGCTATATCCCGTTGTTGCCCAGGGGGACCCTGTCCTGCCATGTCTGCTGCTCCAGCAATTGAGGAAGCCCTAAAGGAAAGAACAAGACGGGAAGGATCAAGTAGGCAAGCAATTTTAACAGTTCAAGCATCGATATCGAGCAAGACGAAGCACGATATCAAAGGGGACATATTTGATTGAGACTCCTAGGACCACAATGCCCTACAAGTCTGAAAATACAGACATACATGGGCCACCACTAAAACTTTATCATGCCCCAGTACCGGAATACGGAGACGGACATGGCCAGCTCTCCCGTACAAGGTATAGAACGTCGTACGGCGATCACGGCTGTAACTAGACAAGGGGTGCATAATATAAGCAAGTCACTTAGGGTCACCTAAAATATCTAATCTCTCAATCAGTCAAATGAGGATAGTAAACATAAAATATATATAACAAGGAAGTAAGGCGTCCCAAATGCCCTGCCAAAATATTCTAGAAACTAGCTGTACAAAATTAGAAGCGCGTTGGAGTAGCAAAAGTACATGACTATGATCAGCTGCAGTCTGATTAATTACAATCATATAAAAGAAACTAAATATCCATATTTGCGGCTAACAAGTGCCGGAGGCTAAACGCCCAAAAGAGTAAAATGTACAGTTACAATCAGGGAAGAAGAAACGCACTCGTGTTTCTCAGCGGCCATATGTCTAGTGTACACCATTTTTCAGGGGGAAGTACATTGGATCCTTGGGTGTTGGCTCTAAACCTGGCCATGCACAACCAGTGGAGTTAGACCCTAAATAGCAAGTACCACAAAGAAGCACGAATGAAGGAACAAAATCGATGATAAACACACACACACACATACACACACACACACACACATACACACACACACACACACACACACACATATATATATATATATATAGAGAGAGAGAGAGAGAGAGAGAGAGAGAGAGAATAAGGGAGGTGAGATGGCACCTCACTCTAAAAACAAGGATGGCGGTGACGTGGCACAATCCCAACCACACATTTCATAATTAGCAATTTGCACTTAACCCCTTCCCCTCGTTTGTGTGGTTGAGATTGTGCCACGTCACCGCCACCTTTGTTTTTAGGGTGAGGTGCCATCTCACCTCCCTTATTCTCTCTCTCTCTCTCTCTCTCTCTCTCTATATATATATATATATATATATATATATATATATATATATATATATACAGTTATGTCTCATAGTTTTGGTCTATAGTCTATCGTGATACGACAATCTAACCCTACAACCAAACAAGGATAAGGGTTAGACCATCGCACCATAATAGTCCATATCCTTAAACTATTTAACAAAAGATACAATACATAATCAAGCTCAGTTACATAATCGGTCAATCACTTGTACGACATACTAGGTGGAGTCTGTGTTATCCCAGAGATATATGCGTATAATAGAAATCTTCAGATCAAGCCATGTGCTAGCAAGACTATCTGAGCCATGAATCGCTACATAGTACGTAGTATTATGCACTGGTCCCTCATGAGGCTATCGTGCTAAGATAGCATAAAACACATAGTACAATATAATAGTCGGATATTGCAATCCACTAATGGGAATTTAATCAATATCCATGGGACCAGCCTGCACTTCCCAGATGAATATTTGAGGGTGGTTAGTTAAGCGCGATATCGGAATTTCGTCCCTCTAAATGCTCTACAAGTTTTAGTTGCCTAGTTAACCCTACGGTTAGTTGGAATCACATGGCATGGTCACATGTTATTCCCCTTTTCTGTCGTACCTAGTACGGGCACGCTAGATACGGATCCACTTTGTCTCTTAATAGTTCAATTTGGATTCATCCAGCGTGATGCAACAATCAACACTAGTCCTAGCCATACTTGGTTATCGACCAACTATCATGTCCATGCTAGAGGAACCGTATTATATCACATGTCGCATAACACGTAGGTACACCTCGATATAAAATATGTAACATTATCGCGTAGGAACACTTAGCACATAGGAACATGTAGCATGTAGTAAGTGTATCAGCACGAATACCAATAGCCAATTCAAGTTTGTAGAAGCATGAAAAATATGCTACAGAGTTATATGCAGTATTTCAGTGCTGTGTGGCGTAAGACGTGACTTCAGAGCCATCGGCGTACAAACAGAGCTTTATCGCTAGTACAGCGTAAAAAATAGCTCCAAAACAACCCGCGTAATGCAGCATTTTCAGACTGCTTCAGCGTAAAAGGTTGTTACATTGCCCCCTCGGCGTAAAACTGACTCGCTTTTAATGTTGTGGGAAGTCGTACGAAGAACTCTTCGTATTCCTCGAATGAACCTGTTAGATCATATAGTGAACCTGACTCCTGACAAAGAGTACTACACGACTATCCAGACGACGGCTGTAATGATGGTGCGACACAGAGACCCAAACCGTCATTTAGTGACGTTTCCTTGATACAAAATGCTTTTACGCATACGAGGGAATACGCTGCCTAGTTTTATACAGGCAGATACGAGCTTTTACGCTCAACAAGAGACAAACGAACTGCCACGTCAAAAGCTGCTCTTCGTATAGAGCTCGAGGCACGTCTTGGCAGTTAATGCGCGTGATGGGGGCAGATCTCTGCATTTAATGCACGAAATTTGGTTCTATTTTCAAAGACTGGGTGAGCCATAATTACGGCTAATACGTCCACATCATCACCTCTGCATATTACGCCATCAGGCTATTTTCAGCTATAGGAGCATGTTGTACGCTACCTCCTTAAAATACGCCGACCTGGCTATTTTCAGCTATAGGAGTACACCGTATGCTATCTCCTTAGAATATGCCAACTCAGGCTATATTTGCATTGGTGCGTATTAAGGCTATTCGGTCCAGAATTAGCTCAAGACCTCAGTCAAGGAAAGAGGATCGGCTATCTTGTACGCTAGCTACCTATCCACGCAGCATTAGGCTTCTACGCCTACCTGGCTTCTACGCCAATTTGACAATAATTTGGCTTCTACGCCATGGTGACAGTTATTGGCTTCTACGCCAACCTTTTCTACGTGAGGGATAGCTACCTACGTGACTTGCATGCCGTGATCTTCGCAGCAGTTATACGCATTATCTCATAATGGAACACGCATCACACGCAGATTCAGAAGATCATTTATACGTGAGTGGCAGTTATTGTAACCGTCGCGTAAAAAGTGCCATACTCTCCACTATCCGGCTTCTACGCCGACTGGATGGTTACTGTCACTAAAACCCTATAAATAGAGACCTCTATCGACAGAGGTCCAGGGTCGAAAAAGATCAAAAAAACTTGGAGAACGTAGAGAGAAGAATCCAGAGCACAGACAGAGAGTAGTGATCAACGATTTTGGCGTCGAGCATCCACTCTCCTTTGCAATCTTTAAAGCTTTTCCGTCTTCTACAGTACTTCTTCATCATCGTGTGGTCCAAGAGACAAAGTGATCGACCGCAGATCAGACTCCTATAGCAATATTTACCCAGATTAAAATTTGTACTTGACATCCTCGTATAGGATTAATTATACTTCTTGTTTGTAAACCAAAGAGAGGGTTTCGTATAAACCTTGTTTTATTTCTTTCGTTTATTATCAAACACAAGATGGCAACTCTGCTGGGGACGACTTTCTTATCTGACGAGAAAACAATTGCTCAACACGATGCAGTATCAGTGGGATCAATGAAGAAGACCTTGGTCGTCCAGTTCGACCAGTCTGCCTATGAAGACATGCTTCGAGCAGGGGGTAGCTCTCACTCTCTCTCTGTCCAAGACAACAGGAAACTGCGTAAGGTCTGGATGTCCCAGACATTATCACACCCCAGTCCCAAAATACCGAGGGACCGGATGCGTGGCAATGGCCAGCAGTACGCACCGATAGACAAACCCAATTTATTGGATCCACCAGGGCATACTTAAGCTGTAAAATATCAAGTCTACGACAATCATGGCACAACTAATCTCACCCACACAAGATATAAAATATGATCCACAGAGTAAATAAAGAAATATAAATCATCCATCAGTCTCAACAAAGTACTTAGGGGATCAACCCGATAAATAACTAGTACAGTGGTTCTGATCGTGCAACTTGTCTCTGAGCTCTGATCGTGCAACTGACGGAATGTACATCTCTTGGAAGAGTATGGAGAACTCTTCCCAAGTGACTCGGTCCTATCCGAGCCTCATCTCTTCTGCTAGCCACCAGTGATGCGCATTATCAGTTAACTGCATTCTGACTGCAGTCATCCACTTCTCTCTCGGAAGTTCAGCGGCTTCCAATTGATGCTGGATGTTAGTGAGCCATTCATGAACTTCTGTTGGCCCTTCTTTGCCAGAAAATGTACGAGGCTTGAGATAACAGAAATCGGTGATAGATCCCGTCGCTGTTCGCCTCGTTGGTGGATTTGCCTGCTCCAATGCGGACACCAAGCTGGTCCTCAGATACTCTGCCTCCTGGCGATGGGCCTCTTGTTGAATCTGCTGCTGGGCCTGCATCATGGCATACATCATCTGGAACATCTGTTACCCGTCCATGGCTTGTCCGGGCGGGAAAACTGGCATTTGGGGAGTGAACTGTGGTGGAGGTGGGATATCATCTCTCCGGAACCTTGGATTAGGTTGACCGGTCTGATCGCTCTGCGATGCTTGTCCTCCATCCCCTGGGGTTACTCCGTCTGTGTAAGTAACCACAGCGTCGTGTGGCGTATCCAAAGGAATCTTGTCTCCGTTCCTGGGATCTATTTCTCTGCAACCAAAAGATAAACTGTAAAAAGGCACCAAGGAATCAACACAGGATGCAGTTCAAGTAACAATTTCGAGTTCAATATAGAGTTCAATAATGGTTTAAATAATGGATGAGATCCTACAATCTATCATATCCTTAGGGTAGGCTGATTCGGTCCCTAAGTTGAAACCGAACTATTTAGTCGTAGACCTGCATGGGCCACCACAAAAACCATGTCACGCCCCAGTCCCAAAATATCGAGGGACCAGACGCGTGGCAATGGCCAGCAGTACGCACCGATAGGCACAACTTAAGCTGTAAAATATCAAGTCTACGATAATCATGGCACAACTAATCTCATCCATACAAGATATAAAATATGATCCATAGAGTAAATAAAGAAATATAAATCATCCATCAGTCTCAACAAAGTACTTCGGGGATCAACCCGATAAACAACTAGTACAGTGGTTCAACCGACCAGAAAAAAAAGACTGAAATAAATAAATAAATACTGAGCCAGAAACATGGATGCTCAGGAGAAGTCCTCGGCTAACACCTCATCCTCGGATGGCGGTACAGCTCCTGGTTCAGCTCCTGCTCTGGTCCCGTATATCTCGGGATAGATCTCGTCCTCAAATCCTGGGGACATAATCCGGATCCAGGTCCTCAGGGGACATAGCAAGGTAAAAGAAAGCTTATGCCAAAATAAATGTAGTACAGCAGATAATGAAATAAATAGGGCAAGTAATAACCATCTAAGTGTAAATGCAAGTGAGAGCAACACGAGTACTCAGGCTGAGCCGCTACAAGCTCTGTGTCGGGGAGCCGGTAGTGGTAATAACAAGTAATGTGCCTAGCTCTGCTACGAGAGTCTACGGCCTCACAATAGTAGTAGTATATATATATGAAACAACCTGTAGCCTGTGTGTCTCTCCCCACCCAATGTAACCACGTATATCATGACCATAACGTCTCATGTCCATGTCAAGCGGGATCATCACTAATGCAACAAGTCATATGTATCTATAAATATAGTATCTCTGTCAAGTCCTGTATCCTATACAGAATCACCACAAATATCTCGGGAATATCCTGTCTCATGAACAGTGTCAAGTGTCCTGGGTCGTATGGTACCTGATAAGACAAGTACGAGAATAACAAGTGTCACAAAAGTCCATCTCTAAATGACAGTACCCAATACTGCGTACAATGTTGGCACCCGACTGATAATCGGACGCTAAGTACGTCACACGGTCCTAGGTTGAGCATGCACAGAAATATAATAAAGCAAGGAAAATATATATAAAGACTGCAAAGTTTGGCAAGGTACACTTGCCTGATGTCCGAATACCAACAACTGTCCCTGTATCGGTGGATCCGGTGGGTACTACTCCAAAAGCTGTAATAAACATCACCAACCATCTCAGAAGATGTCAAACTGCTAGAAATGCCTGTCCTTACGTCCAATTTGGACACAGGGGCAAAAAGGTCATTTCCGGGCCAAAGCGGGGTCCACATGTGGGCCACTTTGCACCGAAAAGTGGGTCAGGGTCAAAGGTCTCCAAATTCCTTAAACTCAGTGTCTACAAGTCAGGAACGACGATAGGAACCCAACGGAACTTCCAAAATTAGATTCCGATGAGCCGATCACAAAATCGCCTGTCAAGTGGAGCCTGTGTGGCCCACTATACGCGATTTTGTCAACGTTCTCAGAATCGGACCAAACTTGGGTCACAGGACCAGTGTATTGCTACGAGTCCGATGGCGCAAGTTTCGTCTCGATCCGACGTGTGTACACAAAGTTACAGCATATTCCAGAAGGGTCGAATACGGGATGTTTGCGGATACGCGTTGATTCCGGGGTGCACGCACCTCCAAATCGACTTCTGCGAAATCCTACACGACCGTATCAATGACGCGCACGTTTATGTAAAGACCGCATGCGACCAAGTCGTCCCGTTTGGCGGGGCGCACTCAGTTCCGGGGTAAAACAGGGCGTTATTTTTCCTGTTTTTGGATCACGGTGTACGATCACCACAGGACGCGATGCACCGAGCGAGTTGCATGGGCCCGAGAGGGTTATACTGTCTACGCGTAGAAACTAACAGAAATTAAAATGGAGTTACGATGAGGAAGAAAACGGTACCTGAACAGGGCCCCGTGAATCTGTTTTTTATGTGTCCGAGAGTCACTTTGTGTCCTGGTCGTGTCCTCGCGGGGTGTCCGGTGTCTGCTGTGGAGTCCCGCTGCTCTCGTCCAGGTCGATGGCTTCGTGACTCTGCTAAGCTACATCGACGGACGGAGAGGAACTCGTGGCGGCCGCAGGCGAGGATCGAGCGGCTGCTCGGCGTCCAGGGTGGAGTTGGGTCTAGGGCTAGGTCGTGGGCGATGGGGAAAGCGGCGGGGTTGTTCACCGGGGACGGCTGTGTCGACTCAAGGTCGTCTTCGGCCTGGCGGCAGCGGTGCCGGGGTCTTGAGGGGAAGTCGGCGTCGACCGGGTGATCGACGTCGGGGCTTGAGCGGCGGCGACCGGTCTCGGGTCGAGTGGGCGGTTGAAGGATGGGGTGTTAGAGTCGACCGGCTGAGAGGAGATCGACGGCGAGGGAAAGAGATAGGCGGCTGCTAGGGCACGAACGCCGAGACTTTATAGTCGCTACAGTGTTCACGGCAGCCTAGGGTTTGCAGCGGGTCGGGTTCTTCAGCGGTTCGGGTCTGACCCGCTATGGTGGGTTTGGTCTGGGTTAGTTCGAGCTTGGTTTGGTTCGGTTTAAAAAGCCAATAGTCTTAAAGGCTTTAAACTCTACTCCGGAGTCCAATAAATTCACCGAAAAATACCACAGGACCAGTTTTCCATTTTACACCATAAAACATTATTTCCAGAATATTTTAACACCAATAAACTGCATTTAAAATTCTTGAGATCACCTTCACCTTCGTTTTAAATTCTTGAAAATTCTAAAAAATTGGGAAAAATTTTATTAACATTTATTCTAAAAATTTAGGGTGTTTACAATCTTCCCTCCTTAAAAGGATTACGTCCTCGCAATCAAAGAATAAGTTATAATGGAAGAGTTATGGAAATACAAGATTGCTTAGTTTACAACTGTCTCCTCAAACAGGTGGGGGTAACGCTGGCGCATACTATCTTCTCGTTCCCAAGTCGATTCTCCAGGGGAATGATATTTCCATGCTACACGAACCAGTCTGATTGTCTGTCCCCGTAATGTATTCTCACTGATGTCGAGGATGCCAACCGGTTGTTCTTCATATCTCAAGCTTGGGCCTACTGCCATCTCTGAATGATCGACTATGTGACTTGGGTCGGTCACGTACCTGCGCAGCTGTGAGACGTGGAATACGTCATGCACTCCCTCTAAGGATGGTGGTAATGCAAGACGATATGCCACCTCACCAACGCGCTCTAGAATGTCAAATGGCCCAATGTACCTTGGGCTCAACTTGCCTCTGCTCCCGAATTTGATAGTACCCCGAGTGGGCGAAATCCTCAAGAACACGTGCTCTCCTTCTTTAAACTCCAGGGGACGTCTATGCGTATCTGCCCAATACTTCTGTCTGTCCTGAGCTGCTCGTAGATGATTCTGAATCTGTTTCACCTTTTCCACTGTCTGAGTTACCAATTCTGGACCCAGTATTTGACGTTCATCAACGTTACTCCAACATATAGGCGATCTGCATTTCCTTCCGTATAAAGCTTCAAATGGTGCCATCTGAACGCTGGCCTGATAACTGTTGTTGTTGGAGAACTCCACTAAATACAAATGATCTTCCCAAGATTCTCCAAAGTCTAGCATACATGATCGTAACATGTCCTCCAAGATCTGAATGGTGCGCTCCGATTGGCCATCTGTCTGTGGGTGGTAAACGGTGCTGAATTTGAGTCTGGTGCCCAGACTCTCTTGCATGCTTCTCCAAAAATGAGAGGTAAATCTCGAATCTCGATCCGATACAATACTAACAGGCACTCCATGTAGTTTGACAATTTGTCGCATATACATGTCAGCTAGTACCTCTGTGGACTGTCCAACTCTAAATGGCAAGAAGTGTGCCGATTTAGTGAGTCGATCCACTATAACCCATTCTGCGTCTCTTTCGCTGGGGCTCTTCGAAAATCCTGTGACAAAATCTATCGTGATATGCTCCCACTTCCATTCTGGTATAGGAAGCGGCTGTAACATACCTGCAGTCCTCTGATGTTCGGCCTTTACTTGCTGGCAGACTAAGCATTTGGCCACAAATCTCGCAATCTCCCTTTTCATTCCATGCCACCAGTACTACTGTCTCAAGTCTCGGTACATCTTGGTTCCTCCTGGGTGAACAGAGTACATAGAGCTATATGCTTCAGTCATTAACTCTTGTCTCAATTCTCTATTTGGAACATACAGGCGATTTCCAAACCTCAATGTCCTGTCTTCGTGTATGCGAAGTCCTGTCTGCATGCCTACTTCTGTCCTCTCTTTCAACCTTCTAAATCTAGCATCGGTGGGCAATGCCTTCTTAATCTTCTCCATGAGTGATGACTTAATTTTAAGATTAGCCATCAAGCCATTCTGTCCTGGTAAGACCACCTCTATCTGAAGCTCCTGTAGATCTTTTAATAACTCGGGCTGCATCGTCAAGAAATAAGCCGTAGGCTTCCTACTGAGCGCATCTGCGACGACATTTGCCTTTCCCGGATGATACTGCAGATCTATGTCAAAATCTACTATCAATTCAAGCCAACGTCTCTGCCTCATGTTAAGCTCCTTCTGAGTATATACATACTTCAGACTTTTGTGATCTGTATAGATGTCTACTTTTTCCCCATAAAGGTAGTGCCTCCATATCTTCAATGCAAATATAACTGCTGCTAACTCCAGATCGTGTGTCGGGTAGTTCTTCTCGTGGACCTTCAACTGTCTCGACGCATAAGCAATGACTTTGCCATGTTGCATCAAAACACATCCCAATCCACTGCCTGATGCATCACTGTACACAACAAAACCTCATGTCCCTGAAGGAAGAGTCAAGACAGGTGATGTTGTTAATCTTCTCTTTAACTCTTCGAAGGCCTTCTGGCAGTGTCCATATACACTCCTGGTCTTTATGTGTCAGCTTCGTCATCGGTTCTGCAATCCTCGAGAAATTTTCTACAAACCTTCGGTAATATCCCGCAAGTCCGAGAAAACTTCTCACCTCTGCAACTGATGTGGGTGTAGGCCAAGTCTCTATTGCCGCGACTTTCTCCGGATCAACTGAAAGTCCTTCTCCTGATATGATATGTCCCAAGAAAGGTACTTTGTCCATACAGAACTCACACTTACTGAGCTTGGCGTATAGCTTCTCCTGTCTCAAGGTCTCCAGCACGATTCTGAGATGTTCCTCGTGCTCTTCATTATTCTTGGAATATATGAGAATGTCATCAATGAACACCACCACGAATTTATCCAAGAACTGATGAAAGACTCTGTTCATTAAGCTCATAAACACTGCTGGCGCATTGGTTAAACCAAACGGCATTACCAAAAACTCATAATGTCCATACTTGGTCCTGAAAGCTGTCTTTGGGATGTCTTCCTTCCTTACTTTGATCTGATGATATCCGGATCGAACTTGCACCACTCAATTGATCAAATAGGTCATCAATGCGTGGCAAGGGATACCTGTTCTTGATGGTCACAACATTCAGTAGTCAATGCATAACCGTACTGTTCTATCTTTCTTTGGCACAATAATATGGGTGCTCCCCAAGGTGAAACACTAGGCCGAATGAAACCCTTCTCCAGAAGGTCGTCAACATGTTCCTTCAACTCCACTAACTCCTTAGGTGCCAGCCGATATACTGAGGAAGTGATAGGCTCTGCTCCTGTAGTTAAGTCTATTGTGAATTCTATTTCCCGATCAGGTGGTAAACCTGGAAGATCATCGGGAAATACATCTACAAACTCAGAGATGACTCTTGGGTAACCTGTCTCCTCTTTTACAGATAGTACCCTAAGAGTAGGCTGAACTCCTTGATCTACTGCTCCTCGAAGAAACTCGAATTCTGGATATCCAGGCGGTCTAAATATAACCTTTCCAAGATGACAATTAAGAGTCGCATGGTACTGACTTAACCAGTCCATACCAAGTACGATATCATAGTCAGGCATAGAAAAGATCAGAAATTGAGCTCTTATTTCTCTGCCATAAACTACTACAGAACATGATCTATAGACGTCACTAACCGGAATAATTCCATCTCCCGTAAGAATCCTCTTCATCTTCGGAAGGGGTGCGGTAGCTACTCTATGGGTGGCTACAAAGCTAGCTGCTATAAATGAATGCGATGCTCCAAAATCAAATAATGCTACAGCTGGTAATGAAGCTACTAAAATAGTACCTGCGATAACCTCGCCTGCTGTAGCCTCCTGTTCAACAGCTAATGTGAATGCCTGGCCTCTTCCCTGAGCTGGACCTCTCTGCTGCTGCTGCTGCTGCTGAAATAGGGTTGCATGTGGTGCTAGTGGTGGTCTCTGCTAATAGCCCCCTGTAGCTGGTGGTCTAACGCCTCCAGCTCCTGTCTGCTGTGCTCCTACTGCTGGATGAGCTGGTCGTGGTGCGGGCAAGGCCAGTCTCGGTGCTCCCTCTCTTGGTTTAGTACAGTCTCTAGAAAAGTGCTGGTCTGATCCGCAAAGCAGGCATAGTCCCAACTTACGCCTGCACTCTCTCTCAATGTGTCCTACCTTGCCGCAGTGGTGACAGGTAGGAAGAGATATGGCCTTATGTGCTGCTCTCTCCGGTATACTCCTCTGGAATCGTTTTGCAGAATCTCCAGGTGTTGTCTTGGTTGGTGCGGATGTGTTTGGCCTCTTTAGATTCGATTCCCTTCTAGTGACACGCTCCATGCGTCGTGCTGCTGCAAGGACCTCAGTATAAGATGTAGGTGCGACCGAGCCAATCAATCTCTGAAGTTCGAACTTCAGTCTATCAAAGAACTTTTCAGCTTTCTCTTCCTCTGTCGAAATCAAGGTTGGAGCGAAGCGACTTAGGCGTATAAATTCCGCGTTGTATTCTTCCACTGTCATACTGCCTTGGATGAGGCAGTTAAACTTGTCTCTGAGCTCTGATCGTGCAACTGACGGAATGTACATCTCTTGGAAGAGTCTGGAGAACTTTTCCTAAGTGACTCGGTCCTGTCCGAGCCTCCTCTCTTCTGCTAGCCACCAGTGATGCGCATTATCAGTTAACTGCATTCTGACTGCAGTCATCCACTTCTCTCTCGGAAGTTCAGCGGCTTCCAATTGATGCTGGATGTTAGTGAGTCATTCATGAACTTCTGTTGGCCCTTCTTTGCCAGAAAATGTACGAGGCTTGAGATGACGGAAATTGGTGATAGATCCCGTCGTTGTTCGCCTCGTTGGTGGATTTGCCTGCTCCAATGCGGACACCAAGCTGGTCCTCAGATACTCTGCCTCCTGGCGATGAGACTCTTGCTGAATCTGCTGCTGGGCCTACATCATGGCATACATCATCTGGAACATCTGTTGCCCGTCCATGGCTTGTCCGGGCGGGAAAACTGGCATCTGGGGAGTGAACTGTGGTGGAGGTGGGATGTCATCTCTCCGGAACCTTGGATTAGGTTGACCGGTCTGATCGCTCTGCGATGCTTGTCCTCCATCCCCTGGGGTCACTCCGTCTGTGTAAGTAACCACAGCGTCGTATGGCGTATCCAAAGGAATCTCACCTCCGTTCCTGGGATCCATTTCTCTGCAACCAAAAGATAAACTGAAAGAAGGCACCAAGGAATCAACACAGGATGCAGTTCAAGTAACAATTTCGAGTTCGATATAGAGTTCAATAATGGTTTAAATAATGGATAAGATCCTACAATCTATCCTATCCTTAGGGCAGGCTGATTCGGTCCCTAAGTTGAAACCGAACTATTTAGTCGTAGACCTGCATGGGCCACCACAAAAACCATGTCACGCCCAAGTCCCAAAATACCGAGGGACCGGACGCGTGGCAATGGCCAGCAGTACCACCGATAGACAAACCCAATTTATTGGATCCACCAGGGCATACTTAAGCTGTAAAATATCAAGTCTACGACAATCATGGCATAACTAATCTCATCCACACAAGATATAAAATATGATCCATAGAGTAAATAAAATATAAATCATCCATCAGTCTCACTAAAGTACTTCGGGGATCAACCCGATAAACAACTAGTACAGTGGTTCAACCGACCAGAAATAAATGACTGAAATAAATAAATAAATAAATACTGAGCCAGAAACATGGATGCTCAGGAGAAGTCCTCGGCTAACACCTCGTCCTCGGATGGCGGTACAGCTCCTAGTTCAGCTCCTGCTCCGGTCCCGTATATCTCGGGATAGATCTCGTCCTCAAATCCTGGGGACATAATCCGGATCCAGGTCCTCAGGGGACATAGCAAGGTACAAGAAAGCTCATGCCAAAATAAATGCAGTGCAGCAGATAATGAAATAAATAGGGCAAGTAAATAACCATCTAAGTGTAAATGCAAGTGAGAGCAACACGAGTACTCAGGCTGAGCCGCTACAAGCTCTGTGTCGGGGAGCCGGTAGTGGTAATAACAAGTAATGTGCCTAGCTCTGCTACGAGAGTCTACGGCCTCATAATAGTAGTAGTATATATATATAAAACAACCTGTAGCCTGTGTGTCTCTCCCCACCCAATGTAACCACGCATATCATGACCATAACGTCTCATGTCCATGTCAAGCGGGATCATCACTAATGTAACAAGTCATATGTATCTATAAATATAGTATCTCTGTCAAGTCCTGTATCCTATACAGAATCACCACAAATATCTCGGGAATATCCTGTCTCATGAACAGTGTCAAGTGTCCTGGGTCGTATGGTACTTGATAAGACAAGTACGAGAATAACAAGTGTCACGAAAGTCCATCTCTAAATGACAGTACCCAATACTGCGTACAAAGTTGGCACCCGACTGATAATCGGACGCTAAGTATGTCACACGTTCCTAGGTTGAGCATGCACAGAAATATAATAAAGCAAGGAAAATATATATAAAGACTGCAAAGTTTGGCAAGGTACACTTGCCTGATGTCCGAATACCAACAACTGTCCCTGTATCGGTGGATCCGGTGGGTACTACTCCAAAAGCTGTAATAAACATCACCAACCATCTCAGAAGATGTCAAACTGCTAGAAATGCCTGTCCTTACGTCCAATTTGGACACAGGGGCAAAAAGGTCATTTTCGGGCCAAAGCAGGGTCCACATGTAGGCCACTTTGCACCGAAAAGCGGGTCAGGGTCAAAGGTCTCTAAATTCCTCAAACTCAGTGTTTACAAGTCAGGAACGACGATACGAACCCAACAGAACTTCCAGAATTGGATTCCGATGAGCCGATCACAAAATCGCCCGTCAAGTGGAGCCTGTGTGGCCCACTATACACGATTTTGTCAACGTTCTCAGAATCGGACCAAACTTGGGTCATAAGACCAGCGTATTGCTACGAGTCCGATGGCAAAAGTTTCGTCTCAATCCGACATGTGTACACAAAGTTACAGTGTATTCCAGAAGGGTCGGATACGGGGTGTTGTTCGCGGATACGCATTAATTCCGGGGTGCACGCACATCTGAATCGACTTCTGCGAAATCCCATACGACCGAATCGACGACGCGCACGTTTCGGTAAAGATCGCGTGCGACCAAGTTGTCCCGTTTGGCGGGGCGCACTCGGTTCCGGGGTGAAACAGGGCGTTGTTTTTCCTGTTTTTGGATCGCGGTGTACGATCACCACATGACGCGATGCACCGAGCTAGTTGCACGGGCACCGAGAGGGTTAAACTGTCTACGCATAGAAACTGATGGAAATTAAAACGGAGTTACGATGAGGGAGAAAACGGTACCTGAACAGGGCCCCGTGAATCTATTTTTCACGTGTCCGATAGTCACTTTGTGTCCTAGTCGTGTCCTCGCGGGGTGTCCGGTGTCTGCTGTGGAGTCCCGCTGCTCTCGTCCAGGTCGATGGCTCCGTGACTCTGCTAAGGCTGCATCGACCGACGGAGAGGAACTCGCGGCGGCCGCAGGCGAGGATCGAGCGGCTGCTCGGCGTCCAGGGTGGAGTTAGGTCTAGGGCTAGGTCATGGGCGATAGGGAAAGCGGCGGGGTTGTTCACCGAGGACGGCTGTGTCGACTCGAGGTCGTCTTCGGCCTGGCGGTAGCGGCGCCGGGGTCTTGAGGGGAAGTCGGCGTCGACCGGGTGATCGACGTCGGGGCTTGAGCGGCGGCGACCGGTCTCGGGTCGAGCGGGCGGTTGAAGGATGGGGTGTTAGAGTCGACCGGCTGAGAGGAGATCGACGGCGAGGGAAAGAGATAGGCGGCTGCTAGGGCACGAACGCCGAGACTTTATAGTCGCTACAGTGTTCACGGCAGCCTAGGGTTTGCAGCGGGTTAGGTTCTTCAGCGGTTCGGGTCTGACCCGCTATGGTGGGTTTGGTCTGGGTTGGTTCGAGCTTGGTTTGGTTCGGTTTAAAAAGCCAATAGTCTTAAAGGCTTTAAACTCTACTCCGGAGTCCAATAAATTCACCGAAAAATACCACAGGACCGGTTTTCCATTTTACACCATAAAACATTATTTCCAGAATATTTTAACACCAATAAACTGCATTTAAAATTCTTGAGATCACCTTTACCTTCGTTTTAAATTCCTGAAAATTCCAAAAATTTGGGAAAATTTTTATTAACATTTATTCTGAAAATTTAGGGTGTTTACAGACATCCCCTACCATTCCTGCCGACTCTTCGGTTTCTCCGACCAACAAGGTTATAGCTTCGCAACCTCCGCGCCCTGCGCGTAAAACTCTGTCTCCCGTCGGTGACGTGGTAGACAAAACTTCTGACAATGCCTCAGCGCTAGTCCAGAAGTCTGCTTCGCGCTCCGCACATAAAACTATGTCTCCCGTCTGTGACGTGGCAGACAAAATTTCTGATAATGCCTCAGCACCAAATCAGAAATTCCAAACGCGCTCCGCACGTAAAAATGCATCTGCCCTCTTTGAAAAAGTGGATGGTCCTTGCAATCTACGCAAGGGAAAACAAGTGGCGGAATTCTCAACTTCTCGGCCTTTACGCCAGCAAGAGAAGAATCTGCCCGCCCTCCAGATTACGCGAGATCCTGATGGCCGTTTGAGGACCTCCTCAGTTTTACGCCGAACTGAGTAGAGTTCTAGATTACGCCAGGAGAAGCCCCTCAGCGTAAAGAAGGCTCAGTTTGCGAAAAGACACACTCCTCGGGGATCAGCTGCTACTCAGATGGCTGAACTGCTGTATACGGGTGGCAGGGGGAGAGTTATGGTTCCCAACATCCGCATGCCAACTGATGTAAACAGGAGAAACAAGCCTTCTTCTTCTGTTAATCCTTTTGACTTGCGTGAATTCTTGATCCAGAAACGTAAAGACAGGAGTCATAAACAGGCTTCAGTTCCCCTAACTGTCAAACGTGGGGAGATCATGTGGGAAGATGCGTCAACATCTAATGTCATTATGACATATGGACCACATGAAAATGCTGCCTTTATTGTTCCTCCAACTCGCGACGACCAACATCCAATAGTCTTCGGTCGCATGCGGAGCAGACCGATTGAACAAGAAGAACTTCGCGAGTCTGAGGGTGGCAAAATGCAAATCCACAGGTATAGTCCACAAGCTTTAAAGATTATACAAAGCATGGGTTATGATTTGAAGTTGAAACAAGGTCTCAACTACGGGAAAGGCAGACGAACACCGTTGAATGGTAATCCTTACTGTCAACAAACTCGTTTTGGGTTGGGGTATACTACATCTCTTGCAAACTCCAAACCTTCAGAGTCTGATCCTGTACAACCAGAGGCAGGCCCTTCTAAATCAACTTCTGTGGACCAATGCCACGATATGTCTGGGGATAGTCTACCTCGACAAAATAAGGCAGCATCCAAAGCTGGGGGTAGAACTCTCTCTGAGTCCGAAGATGATGCAACGATGACGATCTTCCCGGAAGACCATAAAACTCAGGCATCGCGAGACCGAAGGCCAAAAGGGACTTTCTCCTTCAATGAAGATGACATCATTGAAATCTTCAATATGTTGATGAAGGAACACAAACTTCGGCTACCCAACATCAGATACCCTGAGAGGGCTGGCAAAGTTGATGATCCAGATTATTGTCTCTTCTATCGGTACATTCATCATCCTACAAGGGCGTGCTACGTACTGAAAAGGAGAATCCAGGGGTTGATCGATGCCAAGGTCATCACTTTACATCTGTAAACGAGGGGACGATCACTGCAAATTGATTTCATTTTCAACGTGACAATTTGCTCCCTTAAGAAGATACTGGATGATTAGTCCCTAAAGTTTCCCTAGCGGATTCTTCAGGTCTATCCCCACTCAAGAAAATCACTCCACAGTGATTTTTTTTCGGATATAAGTTCACGTCCATATTACCTCTGAACTATTGTCCAAAACATTTCTTTATTCTCCCAACTGAGTTTGTCATGTCCATATTACCTCTGAACAAACCTTCCTGGGTTGGCTATCATTATCATGTCCATATTACCTCTGATATCGGTTGTCATCTCAACTTAGCACCCGTACTTAACTCTAAGTACGTTAGTGGTGTTAGGTCCACAAAAACTGCCATGTTCATATTACCTCTGAGCAGATGTATAACTCCATCCCCGATGGAGTCACAACTCAAGAGTTTGTCATATTCATATTACCTCTGAACAAACCTTCCTGGGTTGGCTATCGATTATCATGTCCATATTACTTCTGATATCGGTTGTCATCTCAACTTAGCACCCGTACTTAACTCTAAGTATGCCAGTGGTGTTAGGCCCATAAAAACTGCCATGTCCATATTACCTCTGGCAGGGCTTGTCCTAAACCTATTACTTGCACTAATGTGTGCAAAAAGTAATGGGTCCACTAAAAATCCCCCAGTGGGATGTCCTCAACAAATACGGTATCATACTACGTCCATATTACCTCTAGTATGATGTCCAAAATTTGCACAAACAATCATAAAGAAAATGAGGGGCCCTTATATGAGTGCAAATGGCGCTTACAGATTAGCCTAGTCTAATAAAAATTTGGCAATGGCTACTATCAACTGCAAATTTCCAAAGAAGTACTATATTTGATCTCCTTCGTTTAACGGAGTATGATGAAGATCTTATTCTGACGATACTACGTACAAAGGTTAGCTGGATCATATTCTGTCAGGTTCATGTGACCTCCGAATAGATATCCTTAACTAATTTGTAAACCAATCATGTTAATGATACCTCTGATAGTGTTTAGTATACAAATTTATTTGGATTATATTCTTTCAGGTTCATGTTAACTCTGAATAGATTTACATTCAGCAAATCCTTAACGAAAGAATGTCATGTTAATGATACCTCTGATATCACTTTTACCCTAGCCTATCACATTCTAAAGTGATGGGCCCACAAATTTAGAAAATATGTCTTTATTATCTCCGAGAAATTACAGGAGAAACAAAAAAAAAGTACATCATTTGGGAGGAGCAGCCAAATCACGGATCTACTGCACCAGTGCGGCCATTTTCTCATTCCTGGAGCTCAGAACGGTAGCGCGAGCCTGCTCCAACCTTGCCTCCTCATTGTTCATGGCAGACATTTTAGACCAATGACGCACAAAATCTGCATGGATGATACCCACACGTGCTAGGTTCTGCTGAGACGCTTCCCTTCGGTCATTCAACACATCTCGAGCTGCCGACAAAGAGAGAGCCTTCTCCTTGGCCTAGGCGAGTTCATCTTCCAATTGGCAGATCCTCGCTGACTCTTCCTCATATTTGGCCTCGCACTGGGCCAGCTGGGGAATGACATACCCCAATGAGGCATGCTCTTCATTTATCTCTTTCTGCTGAGCCTCGATAGACTTGCTCAGAGTTTCCATCTCCCCAACAAGCCTTGCAGTCAAAGAGTCATATTCAGCCTGGACTAGGTCATCAATGTTGCCCTGGGATAATTGCAAATAAGTGTTAATGGGTTGTTCCAAACCATTAACTATCTGCTCCAGTGTATCAGCTCTCCCAGCGTTGTTAAAATCTCTTATCGGCACTATCGCAAACTGGGAGGACCTCCTCAGAGCCTCAAAACCTAGATTCTTTGCCAGCACCATAGATATCAGCGTATTCAAAGTGGTGTAGAAAATACTAGTATACTACTCAATTAACATGGCAAAATCAGATTGGGTGCTGGGAGTGGCTGCAATATCGGCGAATCCCCTTCCAGGAATGACTACAGAGGGTGTCGTCACAATCGTCACTTCAGTTGAGGGTGCGACAAAGGTAGATGCACCGACCACGGCCGAAGTGGCGGGCGTACTCAAAGGAGGCATAGTCATAATGACAGGCTCATCCTCCTCTCGAAATATCGGAACTGTTTTGGGCGAGCCGGCACCCGAAAATGTTTCCTCTTCGAAGTCGGACACCTCCATGTCATCAGCAGGAGCAGCAACAGAGCCAAAAGTTGCGTCGATACTGCCCTCCCCATAGATGTCTTTCCCTGAAAAGAAGACAAGAGAAAGTTAATATCAACATGATATTAATTTTTCTAAAAGAGGCGTAAAGACGACATTTACCCATGGCGGATGGTATATATGTCGCGTCGACAGCCAGTACGGCTAAATCATTTCTTAATGATGCTAAGCGAGCTGTCATACCTGAAGAAGGGGGTGTGCCAACTGATACTGGCAGGTACTCCTCCAAGTTTTCACCAAGATCCACTCGAGGCTCATCAGGTGAAATCTTGCTGGATGTACTTACAGACGCAGCAGGGGTTACTCCCGTTGCTGGTCTGGATAAAGATATTCTTATTTTGCTCGACCTCGAAGGTGATCTCGTACCACTACCTGAGGCGGTAGCAGCGACAGCAGCCTCGAGCGAAGAATCTCCGGCACTGCCAGCCGGAACTGTGGAGGTTCCCTCTCTAATAGGCGAAGGACCTCTAGTCAAAAATTCATCCCCAACAGGGGAAACAGCAGGTTCAATCCTAGGAACCTCAGGACGGGAAGTCCTGACAGGACCGCTAACCGTCTTCTTCTTCTTGTGAGGGGAAGCCTCCTTCCAAGGATAATAAGGGGCTCTGCAGGCGGAGGTATTACACCTCTCGGTACTGTCATCAAAAACTCATCTGTACCGACAATGTCTTCACCTTCGTCAGAGGAGACTGATGGGAGATCCTCTCTACCAGCAGACTTATAAGTGGGCATCCTAAAACTTCTACGCATATCAAAATCGCGATGGAAGGTATTGATGGCCACATAAAACTGGGCGTACGAATGGAGGATGTGCAACTCCATGGAGAGAGAAGTCGCAGGTATGGTGAAGGTCGCTCCAGTACAACCCATTATGAAGTACCGCCATCCTCTCGCTCCGTCGATAAGTCCACCTCTGGACTTGAAGCTGGTGATGGCGTTTCCCACGTGCAACTGGTCATACCCGAACTGCCTGGTGAACCGACTAGGCAGATAGGGCTCCAAGAAGCAATGGTCTTCACTTCTGTACAATAAATGGGAAGATCTAATGCAGACCAACCAATAAAAAGCTTCAGGAGAAAGAACGGTCTTCCCTTCACCTAAATCCTGAAGTCTCATCCCCTGTTGATTGAGATGTACAGTGGGGACGGTACAGAAGAGCTTCCAGCTGTGAGCAAAATTTAACGCTCGCCGACAGTCTACAACTGTGGTCACGTTCCAGGTGGAATTCTTGTAATTCAACAAGAAATTATTCCCCGAACTACTACCAGAGCCGGGAGACATCACCCTGGGATTATAGAGAATTAACCATTCTATCAAATACAGGAACGGTAATTCTACCCTGGGAAAGCTGTCACGCCGTATTTTATCGGCAAGCAGTCCATCAATAATGGCCCTCAGGCCAGCTTGTATGCGGCATACTATGGCAGGGAACAAGCCCAGTCTTGCCCTGAACACCAGACGCACTGCAGGCCATAAGGTGTTACGGTGAATGCGATCCGAAGATGCAATGCCAGGTACTACCAGTCGGCGTAGCCATACAGAGAGGAAGCCAGCCAGTTGAGCTTCCCTTGACAGAGGCCTGCGGCAATGCCTCATATAACTATAGGCTTTAGTGCCGACAGGGTAACTCCCTATCTCCTCATCGAGGACCTGATCTGAAGCCCCAGCGTCTTCAATAAGATCATCGACTACTTGAGCATTAAGCACGCTCAGAAGGTTCAGAGGTTTATCCCTGCTATACACGACTTTGTCTGTCTTAGCATCTCGGGCATGATGGAAGAAGAGATAGGACACCCACTTGTTGGTATGAGCTAAATCAGAAGGCTCATTATAGAAGGCGGTGCACGCTAAGTAGTGGCACATCAGCTCCTGGTACACTGCCACCACCCGAGGGTCTGTATCCCCCAGCTCCCTATTAGTGGGAATATACTCTTCATAAGGAGTATCTCCCATTGGCAGTCTTGAAATCTCTGCCATCTCATGGAGGGCCAATCCCAACTCCCCTAGCGGAGTGGCGAAAGTCCCGATGAGCGAGATATACCGCTCCATCAGAGCCAAAAATAGGTTAGGGTTGAGAGGTAACCCAACACTGGTAGCACGCACAGCCGCGTACAGACCAATGCTCTCTAGCTCAGTCTGAATATGCTTCAGGGCCCAGGCAACTAAATGAGCCCATCGAATATTTATAGGGGTAAGCCACCCACTGGTCCGAGGATTAACCTTTGGGTATACTCCTCCTTATCCCATGAAGTCATTGCAGAAAGTCGATAATTGGACTGGTTGGAGTAGTGCAGTGTCTTCACTCGGGACACTACCCGGAAATAATCCCCTGAAGGGCATTACAGAGCCGGAAGGGCGTCTTACAAATGACCCTTGGTCGGATCATTTCTGGTAAAATATCTTCCCCGGCTGGCCGTGAAGATTGGGAGTCAGAGTCCACGACATCCTCCTCGGATGTGTGGCATGGAAGAATGCCGAGATGGGATAATCTCTCGGCATCCTGGGCAGGTACATGACCATGCCCCCAGCAAAAAAAATTCAGTCTTCCTTCTTGGGCTTCATCTGGGATTGTTTGTCAATCATATCCCCGAAGAGGAAAGCCGGTTTTATGTATTTGGCCCCATCTATATGAGTCAGGGGCTCCCCTTTGATCATGCTCAACAGCATTCGCTCTCCTTGAGTAGATATCAGATTTCCCCTTCCTTCAGGATACTAGGGTCCAAAAATAGGAAATGTCACATGGGACAAATCTTCTAAGTAATTAGAATTCAACATCCCAGCAGCAGAACCCATCACCTCAGCCAACGGAGATATCTGCAAGTTAACTACAAAGTGCAAGGAAAATAAGTCAGTTTCTATACTAGACGTTACATGTTGCAGCTTATGCCAAAGATCAACAGTCTGTGCTTTTACTCCAAGACTGTGAAAACTTGAATTTTTATGCTGGAATCTCATTCCCAGGCGTAAAAACCAAGATTGGCAGTATACACAAAAATGACAGTTTGTATTTTTATGCCAGACTGCCAAAGTTTGAATTATTACGCCGGAATTTTCATCCAAAGCGTAACACCCAAAATTTGTAGTATACGCCAAATTTTGACAGTCAAGGCTTTTTACGCCAGACTGCGAAAATATAGAGTTTTTACACTGACACATTAGAAATGTGGACGTAAAAGATGAAACATCTATGTGCATCATCTTCCTCGAAGAGGCGTTCAGCACAGAAGATGACCTAGCTCATCCACGTACAACGTATGCGAAGGATTTTCTTCATTTTTCTCGTCCTAAAAGCTTTACCTATAACGCCCGGTGCATGTCACGCCCCAGTCCCAAAATGTCAGGAACTAGGCCACGTGTTACTGGCCAGCTAACACGTCACTAAGGGCTTAATCTATTTTGAATAGACCCATAGGGACGTGCTACGCTGTCCTAAGATACTACAAGAACAACACAGGCAAACTATCCCATCCACAACAAAATGTCAGAAAAGCAAGTGCTGAATATATATAAAAACTGAGTCTGATACAGTACACAACTGGTGAGATTACAAGCCTACTACAAAAACTGATAATAGCGCAGAAAAATCAGATATACTAAGCAGTGTCTATCTGATCAAAACATCTCCATCTCCAAGTGGCAGGCCTCTAGGGTCAAGCATTCTCTGAGGGTGTCTCCTCGAGCTCCTCCTCGGTAACACATCTAGTCTCCTGATCAGGGCCGTACACAGTGGGGTAGAAAGCCTCGTCTAGATCTGGCAGAGAACCAGGTCCTCAGTGGGACATAACAAGATACAGAAAATGACATGCCAAGTATGTAAATACTGAATAAAGAAAATAAGTACAGGGTGCTAATCATTCTAAGTGAAATGCAAGTAAAGACCTTGTAGTACGCATGGGGATTGTATCGGCTAGACATATGCTGACGTAGTTCACCAATCGTGGGGACTGGCTAGTATATGTGTCATATGCCCCCTGACTCAAGGGAACTCTGCAATTGACCATCATGGTACGAAAGTATAAAACATTTATGGAGGGGGTGTCCCATACGTCTACTAGTTATCTTTTCCATCCCAATGAAACTAAATGTCAAGTCATACTATTCCTGAATTAATCTAATCCGTGATGCGGGTCACACGTACTGGTAGCTAATCAACTACGCAGCTCGCATCCCAATATATATTGCAACCATGTTGCGTGTTCCCGTGTTAGGGTCTAGGAGAATATTAGTATGCTCTCACAGAAAAGGGTGAGTCTGTAAGACTAAGTTAAACATGCTTTTGTCAACATATCAGTTGACTGTACCCAAGGCAGTCTCGGGTAATCATGGTATATGAAATTTAGGAACAAAGCAGATATCAATAATTGAATTTGAACATTAACTTGGCAAGGTATACTTGCCTACTCCTTGATAGTACTGAAAACCTGATCTCCCAGTCAGGGTTGAGGGTGCTTGTGACTGGGGGTCACTGGCTGTACTGAAGTTGGTTTCTGTTAAAATAGACAAGGTTCGTGAATATCAAAGTTGTGATATAAAGTATATGTATATATACTTATATCTACATATCTAATATAGTTATATATATATAGTATGTATATATATATATAGATATAATATATATAGCAATATATATAGTATATACAGAATAGAAAAAATGCAGGTATATATAGAATTTATGATAGTAGCAGGGTATATCCTCTGCCATAAATAATATTATGATATCAGGGTGTATCCACTGATGTATATATATATATATAAATTGAAATGACAGGACAGAAAAATAAATACATATATATCTATGTAATAGTACATAATGTATATAGATAATATATATATAATGAATTTAAATGACAGTGCAAGAATTTAAATTATACATTATATATGTAGGCTGTATTATCCAGCACAGTAATATATAATAAATAATCAATTGAAATGACAGTACAAGAATTAAAATATATAATATATATTTAAGCTGTATTATCCAGCTGGATATAGATAATATATATATATATATATATATATATATATATATATATATATATATATATATATATATATATATATATATATATATATAAACATATATAAACATATATAATAGGTGCAGGAAATTAAGTGCAGAAAATAAAATAAAAGAAAAAATGCATAGTATATATATATACCATATAAATAATATATATATAGATATAGATATAGATATAGATATATATATATATATATAATAAGTGCAGGAAATTAATGCAGAAAAATAAATAACTAAAAATGCATAGTATAATATAATATATCATGTTATATATATAAGTATATCATATAAATATATGTATACACATATATTTATATATTACATATATATATAATTAAAACAGAATTTAATACATATATACATATTAGTAATTATAATATTTATATAGTATATATAAATAGACATATACATATACATATACATATATATACATATACATATATACATATATAATTATATATGTATAGTATAATAGATATATATATACATATATATAGTAAGTATATAATAGCAGTATATTATAATATACTGTATAATAACAGTATATAATACATATATATTTTATAATATAATATATATTTAAATATACATATAAATACATAGTAATATACATATATATATATATATATATATATATATATATACATATACATATACATATAGGAATATATGTATATTTACATATATATTAGGGTTTAGGGATATACCCTCTGACAGGTGGGCCCTAGAGGTCGTCGACGGCGGGTGGACGGCGGCGGAGCTGGCCGGAGGCGGCCGGAGAAGAGAGAACAGCAGCAGTAGCTGTTAGCAGCAGTAGCAGTAGCAGCAGAGTGCGGGGGCTCTGGCCGGCGGAGGAGCGGCGGAGGTGGCCGGGCAGGCGGCGGGTTCGGCAGAGGGGAGGGTGGCGGTCAGTTTGGTGGTGGTGGCGGAGGTCCACGACGGTGGTGGTGGCGGCTAGGGGCGGCCGGAGTAGAGAGGGTAGGTTAGGGTTGGGGGTGGCCGAGGGTGTTGCGGGGGTTCTGGCCGGCGGAGGAGACGTCGTGGGGCGGTGAGGGTTGGTGGTCCGGTGGAGGAAAGGGTGGCGAGGCGATTGGTGAGGGTGGTGGCGGTGCACGGTGGTCGGAGGCGGCGGGGGAGGTGGTTCGGGTGGTGGTGGCTGTGGGTAGCAGTGAGGGAGTAGGGTATTTGCGGAGGCTGTGGCCGGCGGAGCAGGGCGGCGCTGGCGGTGGGGCTTGGCCGGAGGGGAGAGGGGGTCAGGACGAAGGGTTGGCCGGAGTTGGGCGGCCGGCGGTGGTCGGAGGGAGGAGTTGTGTGGATTTGAATGGGAGGGGTATGGGGTTTATATAGGGTTTGGGAATGAGTGGCAATTTTGTAAATATAGGGAAGTTTGAGGGTAATTTGGTAATTTGCTATTTTATGATATTTTTACAGGATTTCTCTGGATTCTTATGGTGGGTCCCACACACCTATGGTCTAGCCAATAGGATTAGGCCACCTAGCATGCAATTTTGCATAAAGACCCCTAACTTTTCAATAATTGCATAAATGCATGAATTTGATATTTTGCGTAATTTCGCAATTTACCTGATTTTAAATACTGATTTTCCGAAATTCTAAATTGTACAAAAATAAGGGAATTAGCTGGGGAAAAATGTTTTGGACAGTGGAGAGAATCTGGGCAGAGGCAGGGTCTGATTTCTTAGGTGATACGGGTCCTCGTATTTATTAATTAATAAATACTGCGCACGGTGTTCACTAATTATTTAGAGGCTATTAGGGTCATAATTTCTCTACGGTGTCAATACACTAATTGTAGTATATTCAGTCTAGAATATTATCGTATTTTTGTTTGGGCAAAATAGGTGCCTACTGGTCCTCAAATCTCTAGGGGTACAGAGATGGGTAAAGAGCAGAAAATTAAATAGAAAATAAATACGTACGTTTGTAACGATGTTTGTGCGACTAAAATGAAGCACCAAACGAGGTTTCTGGGAGTTGCTAAAAATACAGGAAAAGTAGTCTAACAAGTCTAGGGCAGGTATGTGAAATTTTTTTAGGGTTTAACAGTTAGTGGAATGTCCTAACTAATTGTGTAACAGACAGGTGCACAATCAACAGAATATATAATAAATAAAGTTTAAAAAGTTGCCAAAATTTTAATTAGTCTAAACTAATCCTAATTTTCTGAAATTTGGTCGAGGGAGTTTACAATCTACCCTCCTTAGAATATTTCGTCCTCGAAATAAAAACACACATATAATGAGAATGAAAAGAAAAAAAAATTTTAATTAAGGACATATGATGATTAAGAGAGATTGAGTTTGAAATATTGGACATACCCTGGTTTGGAAATAGGTGGGGATAACGCTGACGAATATCCTCTTCTCGTTCCCAGGTGGATTCACCTGGTGCATGATGTCTCCATGCAACACGAACGAGAGGAATA
Organism: Iris macrosiphon; assembly: GCA_036927795.1. Taxonomy (NCBI): domain Eukaryota; kingdom Viridiplantae; phylum Streptophyta; class Magnoliopsida; order Asparagales; family Iridaceae; genus Iris; species Iris macrosiphon. The sequence goes on along the minus strand of JAYESA010000017.1, from coordinate 77,116,268 downwards.
GTCTGGCCTCGCAACACTTTCTCGCTACGGTCCAGGATTTCTACAAGCTCCTCCTGATATGATAAACTTGGCCCGATGGTGATCTCTGAATAGTCCAGCACATGACTCGGGTCTGGAATGGACCTCCTCAGTTGAGATACGTGGAAGACGTCATGTACTCCCTCCAAGGTCTGAGGTAGAGCTAGCCTGTAAGCAACTTCTCCGACGCGTTCCAACACATCGAAGGGTCCAATGTATCTTGGACTCAGTTTTCCTCTTCCTCCAAATCTGATAGTTCCTCGAGTAGATGAGATCTTCAAGAACACATGCTCCCCTACTTGGAACTCGAGAGGTCGGCGATGAATGTTGGCCCAGTGCTTCTGCCTGTCTTGTGCAGCTCGTAGGTGTCCCTGGATCTTCTTTACCTTCTCCACCGTACGAATGATCAGTTCTGGACCCAAGATCTGTCTCTCGCCAACATCGCTCCAGCATACTGGGGAACGACATTTCCTTCCATACAAAGCTTCAAAGGGAGCCATTTGAATGCTTGCTTGATAGCTGTTGTTGTAGGAAAATTCTACCAGATGCAAGTGATCTTCCCATGATCCGCTGAAATCAAGCATGCAGGCTCTCAACATATCTTCAAGTGTCTGGATGGTGCGTTCTGATTGACCATCTGTTTGTGGGTGATACGAGGTGCTGAACTTGAGGCGGGTACCAAGACTTTCTTGCATACTTCGCCAGAAGTAAGATATAAATCTCGTATCTCTGTCAGATACTATGCTGACTGGTACTCCATGCAGACGCACTATCTCCTTCATGTACATGTCTGCCAAGACTTCTGTAGATTGTCCAACTCTAAAAGGTAGGAAATGAGCAGCCTTTGTGAGTCTATCTACGATTACCCATACAGCATTACGACCACTAGGACTTCTTGGGAAGCCCGTAACAAAGTCCATCGTAATGTGTTCCCATTTCCACTCAGGTATTGGGAGGGGTTGAAGTAGACCGGCAGATCTCTGATGCTCAGCCTTGACTTGCTGACACACCAGGCATTTGGCCACAAAGCGGGCTATCTCCCGCTTCATTCTATGCCACCAGTAATATTGTCGCAGATCTTTGTACATCTTTGTGCCTCCTGGATGTATAGAGTATGTTGAGCTATGAGCTTCTGACATCAGCTCATTACAAAGTTCTCCATTTGGAACATAAAGACGATCACCACATCTTAGAGTCCCATCTTCGTGTATGCGACATCCTGTCTGAATTCCAGCCTCTGTTCTTTGTTGAAGCCTCTGAAATCTTGCATCTGTTGGTAGAGCAGTTTTGATTCTTTCTACCAAGGTTGATTGCAGCTGATAGTTTGATAATTGGCAATCAAGTCCTGGCATAATGACCTCTATTCCTAAATTTTCTAGATCTCTCAGAAGACCTGGTTGGGTGATCATAAAGAATGCCGAGGGTCTTCTGCTTAGAGCATCTGCCACCATATTAGCTTTCCCTGGATGGTATTGTAGATCAATTTTGAAATCCGCCATCACTTCGAGCCATCGTCTTTGTCTCAGATTTAGGTCCTTCTGGGTGTAGACGTACTTCAGACTTTTATGATCGGTGAATATCTCCACTCGTTCGCCATATAGATAGTGTCTCCATAGCTTCAGGGCAAAGATGACTGCGGCAAGCTCCAGGTCGTGAGTGGGGTAATTCTTCTCATGAGTCCTCAACTGTCTTGAGGCATAAGCTACAACTTTTCCATGTTCCATTAAGACACAACCAAATCATTTTCCGGATGCATCGCTATATATGACGAAACCTCCGGATCCAGATGGTATAGTCAAGATGGGAGCTGTAGTCAGACTCTTCTTCAAGTCATCAAAAGCTGTCTGGCAATCTTCAGTCCATATGAATTCCTGCTCCTTGCGGGTAAGACGAGTAATCGGCTCCGCGATTCTTGCAAATTTTTCTACGAATCGCCGGTAATATCCGGCAAGTCCTAGAAAGCTTCTCACCTCTGAGATGTTGGTCGGGGTTGGCTATATCTCAACAGATGAGATCTTTGCTGGGTCTACCAAGATGCCTTCTCCTGTGATAACGTGTCCAAGAAATACGACACGGTCAAGGAAGAATTCACACTTGCTTATTTTAGCATAAAGGCTCTCCCGTCTCAGCGTCTCTAATACCAACCTTAAGTGCTCTTCATGCTCCTCGTGGCTCTTTGAATACACCAGAATGTCGTCGATGAAGACTACCACGAACTGGTCCAGATATTGGTGGAAGACTCTGTTCATCAGGTTCATGAATACGGCAGGTGCATTAGTTAGTCCAAAAGGCATCACCAGGAACTCGTAATGACCATAACGAGTCCTGAATGCTGTCTTTGGAATATCTTTCCTCCGTACCTTGACCTGATGATAACCTGATCTTAAGTCTATCTTCGAGAATACCATGGCTCCTATTAGTTGATCGAACAGGTCGTCAATTCTCGGCAAGGGGTACTTATTTTTGATTGTCAGAGCGTTGAGGGCTCTATAATCAATGCACATGCGATATATTCCGTCCTTCTTTGGTACAAACAACACTGGTGCTCCCCAGGGTGATGCACTAGGACGAACAAATCCCTTGATCTGTAGTTCCTCCAGTTGAAGCTTCAGCTCGTCAAGCTCCTTCTTCGCCAGTCGGTATACATTGGAGGATACTGGTGCAGCTCCGGGTATCAGCTCAATAATGAACTCCACTTCTCTGTCAGGCGGTAGGCCTGGCAATTCTTCTGGAAATACGTCCTCGAACTCTGCTATAATTGAGGGAAGTGCTGTCTCCATCGCCATGTAAGCTCTAGGAGTCTGGCCTACTCCTTGCTCAATGGTTCCTCGGATATATTCGAACTCTGGGTGATCTGGGGGTCTAAAGATAACACTACCCTTTCGGCAGTCTAGGATAGCATTATTCTGGCTTAGCCAGTCCATGCCTAAGACAACGTCGAAATTTGGCATTGGGAGTACCAAAAATCGCGCTCTTAGTCCTCTACTACAAACAACTACCGGACATGTTTCGATAATATTGGTAACTGGAACAATACCTCCTCCAGTAAGTATTTTCCAACACTTGGGTAGCGGCAAAGTGGATAGCTTGTGCATGGCTACGAAACTACTGGATATGAAAGACAAAGTAGCCCCAGAATCGAATAATACAGTTGCAGGTAATGATGCAACTAAAATGGTACCTGTTATAGTTTCCCCTTCAGGCTCTTCTGCAACGGCAGCTAACGCAAAGGCTTGTCCGTGCCTTTGTCCTCCGGTTTGTTGTCTGGCCTTGAACTGGGCCTCCTGAGTAGGCAGAGGTGCTCCTCTCTGATATCCTCCTGATGTAGAGGGAAGCATCTTCTGAGCTTGGGCTCCTGGCTTCTGCCCTTGCTGTGGTGCTGCATCTCTGCATTGTGGGCAGTCTTTGGCCATATGATTTTTAGCTCCACATAGCAAGCATAATCCTAGCTTCTTTCTGCAGTCATTGGCAAAATGCCCCTTCTTGCCACAAAAGTGACAAGTAGGGAGCTCCTTCTTCTGGTAAGGCCCGTAGTCTGCTGCGTCTGATATTGAGGACGACGTATAGGTCCTCCTGCTCCGTGCTGATTCTTGGCCGGGAAGGTTGGATTTGAGCATCTGGCTCCTCGGCCAATGGCTTCTTGCTCCCTGGCTTCTGTAAGAACCTCGTTGTAGAAGATTCTTGACTGCATTGTTGTGTACCTCTGGAGCTCGTAGTTAAGACCATGGTGGAATCTTTTAGCCTTCTTCAGCTCGTTCGGAATCAGATCAGCACCAAAATGACTTAGTCTGCTAAACTCCGCGTCGTAGGCATCTATCGTCATGTTTCCCTGTTCTAGGTGCAGGAACTGGGAGTATAGGGCATTCTGGACTGTCGCTGGAAAGTACTTGGCGTTGAAATGCTCCAAGAATTGTTGCCAAGTTTGGTCTTTGCCGACGCTGCGCTCTATGGATTCCCACCAGTGATGGGCATTGCCAAGAAGTTGGCCCCTCACAGCGGTCATCCATAGGTCGGGGGTGAGTTGCGATCCTTCTAGCAGCATTTCGGTGTTGGAGATCCAATCGGAGATCTCCTCAGGAGTCTCGTTGCCTTTGAAATCTCTCGGGCTCATTTGACGGAAGCCTCGAACAGTGCCCGCTGGTTGGACAGGTGCTGGTGTCGGAGTAGTAGTTCTCTCCAAAGCCGTCATTAACGTCTGTCGCAGAGCTTCAGTTTGCTGCCACTGAGACTATCTCAGGGCCTCAGTTTGTTGCCACTGGTTCTGCAACATAGTCTGGAGAAACTGCAATATTTGAGGTTGACCCTCAAGTTGTGGCATCAGGATAGGCAAGGCTGGTGGTGGAGACAAAGGTGTCTCTGCCTGTGGTATTGGTGTCGTCTCCTGGCCAGAATTCTGGTGATTGGACGGAGTTTCTTGGGCACTTGGCGAAGGGTCTGTTGCTTGGTCAGCCCTATTATTCGCAAGTTTCCCGGGTATGTCCATATTTCTGAGGAAAATAGGATAATTAGAAAACACAAAGGAGATAAATAATAATAATCAAGCAAGATGCAAAAATAGAAATTGTAAAGAGGGTGTCAGTGTGGATGAGACCTAATATTCCTATCCTATTGCAGGCATTGCTGGGCATGTCATCATACCACTAGCAATTAAAACTAGACCTGCATGGGCCACCACTAAAACCATGTCATGCCCCAGTCCCAAAATGTCAGGAACTAGGCCACGTGTCACTGGCCAGCTGACACGTCACTAAGGGCTTAATCTATTTTGAATAGACCCATAGGGACGTGCTACGCTGTCCTAAGATACTACAAGAACAACACAGGCAAACTATCTCATCCACAACAAAATATCAGAAAAGCAAGTGCTGAATATATATAAAAACTGAGTCTGATACAGTACACAACTGGTGAGATTACAAGCCTACTACAAAAACTGATAATAGCGCAGAAAAATCAGATAGACTAAGCAGTGTCTATCTGATCAAAACATCTCCATCTCCAAGTGGCAGGCCTCTAGGGTCAAGCATTCTCTGAGGGTGTCTCCTCGAGCTCCTCCTCGGTAACACATCTAGCCTCTTGATCAGGGCCGTACATAGTGGGGTAGAAAGCCTCGTCTAGATCTGGCAGGGAACCAGGTCCTCAGTGGGACATAACAAGATACAGAAAATGACATGCCAAGTATGTAAATACTGAATAAAGAAAATAAGTACAGGGTGCTAATCATTCTAAGTGAAATACAAGTAAAGACCTTGTAGTACGCATAGGGATTGTATCGGCTAGACATATGCTGACGTAGTTCACCAATCGTGGGGACTGGCTAGTATATGTGTCATATGCCCCCTGACTCAAGGGAACTCTGCAATCGACCATCATGGTACGAAAATATAAAACATTTATGGAGGGGGTGTCCCATACGTCTACTAGTTATCTTTCCCATCCCAATGAAACTAAATGTCAAGTCATACTATTCCTGAATTAATCTAATCCGTGATGCGGGTCACACGTACTAGTAACTAATCAACTACGCAGCTCGCATCCCAATATGCATTGCAACCATGTTGCGTATTCCCGTGTTAGGGTCTAGGAGAATATTAGTATGCTCTCACAGAAAAGGGTGAGTCTGTAAGACTAAGTTAAACATGCTTTTGTCAACATATCAGTTGACTGTACCCAAGGCAGTCTCGGGTAATCATGGTATATGAAATTTAGGAACAAAGCAGATATCAATAATTGAATTTGAACATTAACTTGGCAAGGTATACTTGCCTACTCCTTGATAGTACTGAAAACCTGATCTCCCAGTCAGGGTTGAGGGTGCTTGTGACTGGGGGTCACTGGCTGTACTGAAGTTGGTTTCTGTTAAAATAGACAGGGTTCGTGAATATCAAAGTTGTGATATAAAGTATATGTATATATACTTATATCTACATATCTAATATAGTTATATATATATAGTATGTATATATATATATATATATAGATATAATATATATAGCAGTATATATAGTATATACAGAACAGAAAAAATGCAGGTATATATAGAATTTATGATAGTAGCAGGGTATATCCTCTGCCATAAATAATATTATGATATCAGGGTGTATCCACTGATGTATATATATATATAAATTGAAATGACAGGACAGAAAAATAAATACATATATATCTATGTAATAGTACATAATGTATATAGATAATATATATATATAATGAATTTAAATGATAGTGCAAGAATTTAAATTATACATTATATATGTAGGCTGTATTATCCAGCACAGTAATATATAATAAATAATCAATTGAAATGACAGTACAAGAATTAAAATATATAATATATATTTAAGCTGTATTATCCAGCTGGATATAGATAATATATATATATATATATATATATATATATATATATATATATATATATATATATATATATATATATATATATATATATATATATATATATATATATATATATATATATATATATATATATATATATATATATATTATTTATATGTATATATACTATGCATTTTTTCTTTTATTTTATTTTCTACACTTAATTTCCTGCACCTATTATATATGTTTATATATATATATATATATATATATATATATATATATATATATATATATATATATAATAAGTGCAGGAAATTAATGCAGAAAAATAAATAACTAAAAATGCATAGTATAATATAATATATCATGTTATATATATAAGTATATCATATAAATATATGTATACACATATATTTATATATTACATATATATATAATTAAAACGGAATTTAATACATATATACATATTAGTAATTATAATATTTATATAGTATATATAAATAGACATATACATATACATATACATATATATACATATACATATATACATATATAATTATATATGTATAGTATAATAGATATATATATACATATATATAGTAAGTATATAATAGCAGTATATTATAATATACTGTATAATAACAGTATATAATACATATATATTTTATAATATAATATATATTTAAATATACATATAAATACATAGTAATATACATATATATATACATATATATATACATATATATACATATACATATACATATAGGAATATATGTATATTTACATAAATATTAGGGTTTAGGGATATACCCTCTGACAGGTGGGCCCTAGAGGTCGTCGACGGCGGGTGGACGGCGGCGGAGCTGGCCGGAGGCGGCCGGAGAAGAGAGAACAACAGCAGTAGCTGTTAGCAGCAGTAGCAGTAGCAGCATAGTGCGGGGGCTCTGGCCGGCGGAGGAGCGGCGGAGGTGGCCGGGCATGCGGCGGGTTCGGCAGAGGGGAGGGTGGCGGTCAGTTTGGTGGTGGTGGCGGAGGTCCACGACGGTGGTGGCGGCGGCTAGGGGCGGCCGGAGTAGAGAGGGTAGGTTAGGGTTGGGGGTGGCCGAGGGTGTTGCGGGGGTTCTGGCCGGCGGAGGAGACGTCGTGGGGCAGTGAGGGTTGGTGGTCCGGTGGAGGGAAGGGTGGCCAGGCGATTGGTGAGGGTGGTGGCGGTGCACGGTGGCCGGAGGCGGCGGGGGAGGTGGTTCGGGTGGTGGTGGCTGTGGGTAGCAGTGAGGGAGTAGGGTGTTTGCGGAGGCTGTGGCCGGCGGAGCAGGGCGGCGCTGGTGGTGGGGCTTGGCCAGAGGGGAGAGGGGGTCAGGGCGAAGGGTTGGCCGGAGTTGGGCTGCCGCGGTGGTCAGAGGGAGGAGTTGTGTGGATTTGAATGGGAGGGGTATGGGGTTTATATAGGGTTTGGGAATGAGTGGCAATTTTGTAAATATAGGGAAGTTTGAGGGTAATTTGGTAATTTGCTATTTTATGATATTTTTACAGGATTTCTCTGGATTCTTATGGTGGGTCCCACATACCTATGGTCTAGCCAATAGGATTAGGCCACCTAGCATGCAATTTTGCATAAAGACCCCTAACTTTTCAATAATTGCATAAATGCATGAATTTGATATTTTGCGTAATTTCATAATTTACCTGATTTTAAATACTGATTTTCCGAAATTCTAAATTGTACAAAAATGAGGGAATTAGCTGGGGAAAAATGTTTTGGACAGTGGAGAGAATCTGGGCAGAGGCAGGGTCTGATTTCTTAGGTGATACGGGTCCTCGTATTTATTAATTAATAAATACTGCGCACGGTGTTCACTAATTATTTAGAGGCTATTAGGGTCATAATTTCTCTACGGTGTCAATACACTAATTGTAGTATATTCAGTCTAGAATATTATCGTATTTTTGTTTGGGGAAAACAGGTGCCTACTGGTCCTCAAATCTCTAGGGGTACAGAGATGGGTAAAGAGCAAAAAATTAAATAGGAAATAAATACGTACGTTTGTAACGATGTTTGTGCGACTAAAACGAAGCACCAAACGAGGTTTCTGGGAGTTGCTAAAAATACAGGAAAAGTAGTCTAACAAGTCTAGGGCAGGTATGTGAAATTTGTTTAGGGTTTAACAGTTAGTGGGATGTCCTAACTAATTGTGTAACAGACAGGTGCACAATCAACAGAATATATAATAAATAAAGTTTAAAAAGTTGCCAAAATTCTAATTAGTCTAAACTAATCCTAATTTACTGAAATCTGGTTGAGGGAGTTTACAGTGCACAGCTCGTCGGTGGGACGCTTCGTTCAGAGCGAGGTTCGCCCTGCCCGATGGGAGTCGCTCTTGCTTGGGCAGAGGAGCGAGAAGAGGAGGCAGCTTTCTTTCCCTTAGAAGTGGAGGTTAGTTTCGGTGCCATTGCTAAAAAACTCAGAATGCTCAGAGAAGAAACGAAGGAGAGTACTCAAAGAGACGAAGGTTTTCTTTTGCAAAAGACAGATGAAAAGTTTTTCTCTAAAGACCTTGGGGTATATATAGAGTTCAGATGGATTCCTCGAATCCCTAACCAAATCAGATATTTAATACTCGGTTATGATTCGGGACCACGTCAGCCTATCATTTAGGGAAGACGGCAATCAGCGAATTCAAAAAGTTTTTCGTGCTGAGCAGATTCAGGATTTTACGCCAAGGAGCTTTTTACGCTCGGGAAGCTACAAATCTACGGTTTTACGCTCAGAGGCTATAAGTCTATGGTTTTACGCCAGGATGCTTTTACGCTCGAGAGGCTACAAACCTACGACTTCACGCTCAGAAGCTACAAATTTATGATTTCATGCTCGATAGCTTTTACACTCAGAGACGACAAATCTACGACTTCACGCTCGGAAGCTTTCTTGTCAGAGGCTACAAATCTACAGTTTTATGCCCGGATGCTCTTATGCTCAGCAGCTTTTCCGCTCGAGAGGCTACAAACTTATGATTTTATGCTCATCTATATTACAGATCTATGATTTTCCGCATATCTAAAAATACACAGGCAAGAGTATGCGTATATCTGAACAAATCTCGAGGCGGTCAATTACAAGGGTTCACGCAGAAGATGCTCCTTCTTGGGCTCAAAACACCCCAAGTACCCAAAGCATACAGAGTTCAGCATTGAATATGACTCTTCTCCTTGGGTCGATTGGAAGTTTATCCGAAATCCAGTCAGAATATTTTCTCGACAGTTCAAGCATGGTCAGTTTTGACAGCCATTTCTCGCCCTATTTCAAGGGATTTTCGGGAGATCATTCTTGAAGATGATGGTCTGAACAAAAATTCTTCTTATCAGAAGTGACAGTTCAGAATTCTACGCAACTCCTCGTTTAAAACAGCAGGACAGTTTGAATATTCGACTTAAATGCTAAACGACTTTCTGCGCATCTTCAGTTATGCGTAAAAGACTGGACGGGACCAAATACTCTTTTTATCAGAGTCGGCGTAAAGTTATTCAGACGTGTCAAAACTACACATATTCAGACTTCATCACAGCAAAAAATATGACAAATCATCATATGCGTAAAAGAAGACGATTTAAAGCTACACATATTCAGACTTCATTACAGCAAAAAATATGGCAAATCATCAGATGCGTAAAAGAAGACGATTTTATTAAATCATGATTACATATGAGGGAAATCCAGTCTACAAAGGGTTTTTTATCTTCATGATTACATATGAGAGAAATCTCGTCTACAAAGGATTTCTTATCTTCATTTAAAGATCATGCCCAGAATCTGTTCTGCCAGGTTCTCGCATTGGTGGAGATCTTTATCCGTCTTCTTCAGCAGTTAGTCGGTTTCCGCGGCCGATTAACAGAAAAAATGATTAATGGCGGGAGGATACAAAACTGGGCATGTTTGAATTATTTAAGAGCCCATCCTCCATACGCCATGACAGATTGAGTTGAGGTTTTAGACCCAACTCAATACTGGAAGACAAGGCTAGTTTATCTGCTCTCGTCGACCAACGACGGAAGAAAATACAGCGTACAAGCTGTATGGTCGAATGTGACCCTTCCTCTCTCCTGGACGAATCGCCATATGAAGTTGCTAATTATCCCGAGCAAAGGAAGCTATGATATCCTTCCATGATCCATCGTTGCAGAGGACATTTGCTCGAAGATGCCTTCTTTTTCGGCTCCTTACATGCTGGAAGAACATGATCTTCTTCTTCCTCAAGTCGACTCGACGAACTCCGGCAATTATCTCTGTATGGTAAAGGAAATATGGGAAGAACAGGTAAACTCCTCAGCCTTTATATAGGCAAAAGAGAACACACCGAATCCCAACAAATCCCCAAGAATCTGCCAAGAAATCATCCTCGAGGAACGAGTCAGACTTGACTGTTTCATGCTTCATTCAAAGTATTTCAAATTACGAGAAATTTGAAAACTTTGAAGGGGGTCTTGTAGAAGCATGAAAAATACGCTACAGAGTTATACGCAGTATTTCAGTGCTGTGTGGCGTAAGACGTGACTTCAGAGCCATCGGCGTACAAACAGAGCTTTATCGCTAGTACAACGTAAAAATATAGCTCCAAAACAACCCGCGTAATGCAGCATTTTTAGACTGCTTTGGCGTAAAAAGGTTTTTTTATCGCCCCCTCGGCGTAAAACCTACTCGCTTTTAATGCAGTGGGAAGTCGTACGAAGAACTCTTCGTATTCCTCGAATGAACCTGTCAGATCATGCAGTGAACCTGACTCCTGACAAAGAGTACTGCACGACTATCCAGACGACGGCTGTAATGATGGTGCGGCACAGAGACCCAAACCGTCGTTTAGTGACGTTTCCTTGATACAAAATACTTTTACTCATACGAGGGAATACGCTGCTTAGTTTTATACAGACAGATGCAAGCTTTTACGCTCAACAAGAGACAAATGAACCGCCACGTCAGAAGCTGCTCTTCGTACAGAGCTCGAGACACGTCTCGGCAGTTAATGCGCGTGATGGGGGCAGATCTCTGTATTTAATGCACGAGATTTGGTTCTATTTTCAAAGACTGGGTGAGCCATAATTACGGCTAATACGTCCACATCATCACCTCTGCATATTACGCCATCAGGCTATTTTTAGCTATAGGAGCACGCTGTACGCTACCTCCTTGAAATACGTCGACCTGGCTATTTTCAGCTATAGGAGTACGTCGTATGTTATCTCCTCGGAATATGCCAACTCAGGCTACATTTGCATTGGTGCGTATTAAGGCTATTCGGTCCAGAATTAGCTCAAGACCTCAGTCAAGAAAAGAGGATCGGCTATCTTATACGCTAGCTACCTATCCACGCATCATTAGGCTTCTACGCCTACCTGGCTTCTACGCCAGTTTGACAACAATTTGGCTTCTACTCCATGGTGACAGTTATTGGCTTCTACGCCAACCTTTTCTACGCGAGGGATAGCTACCTACGTAACTTGCATGCCGTGATCTTCGCAGCAGTTATACGTATTATCTCATAATGGGACACGCATCACACGCAGATTCAGAAGATCATTTATACGTGGGTGACAGTTATTGTAACTGCCGCGTAAAAAGTGCCATACTCTCCACTATCCGGCTTCTACGCCGACTGGATGGTTACTGTCACTAAAACCCTATAAATAGAGACCTCTATCGACAGAGGTCCAGGGTCGAAAAAAGGTCAAAAAAACTTGGAGAACGTAGAGAGAAGAATCCAGAGCACAGACAGAGAGTAGTGATCAACGATTTTGGCGTCGAGCATTCACTCCCCTTTGCAATCTTTGAAGCTTCTCCGTCTTCTACAACACTTCTTCATCATCGTGTGGTCCAAGGGACAAAGTGATCGACCGCAGATCAGACTCCTATAGCAATATTTACCCAGATTAAAATTTGTACTTGACATCCTCGTATAGGATTAATTGTACTTCTTGTTTGTAAACCAAAGAGAGGGTTTCGTATAAACCTTATTTTATTTCTTTCATTTATTATCAAACAAAGTTACCAATCATTGGTAAATCACATGAGTTCTAGTACATAGCAACAAATTAGGTTAAGTCAGGCACATAGGTAGTCATAGTCACTTGGTGCATGGTCTAGTTATGCCCCTAGTCGGGTCTGGCATATGGTCACTTAGTTCTCATACACTTACAATCACTAATAGCACCCTTAAGATCACAAAATTCAGTCAAACATCCAAACCAAGCAAGTCAATAAAATACGTGTATAGGGACACATAGGAATCAGGGACACATAGGACCAGTGTCGTATAGGATCCAGGCCGCATAGGAGTCAGGTCGCATAGGTCAAGGCCAAGTCCACTCATTGGGACAAGTACTGAGTAACGACCAATAAATGTGTGTCAGTGAAGTGACTGAAGTGAGGGATGTGTCAAGTCATAAAGTGTGTTAGGAAGAAAGAGACAAAATCATGGAAAAGTGTGCAAGGTGAGCAGAGTTATGCGTCCAAAAGAGAAGAGGCGCATAGGGTCACTATCGCATAAGTTCGCTTGCCGCATGCTCTGGTTTTTGCATAGATGTCTCTTAGACTTAGTAAATTTCTCATTCGTTCTACGAGTGAAACACAAGGAGTTCCGTTACTTAGGACTTTTCCAAGTATTTAGCTCTAGAACACTTTGAATAATAATCAGTCATGCATCCAACAAGATGGACGTATGCTGTGAAGGTTGCGACAAGAGGTTAAAGAACAGGTGCACTCGCCTGGGTGCTTGTGCGTTAATAGAACAGGCGCGCCTTCACCTCCCGCGCCCGGCCCGGAAATAGAACCCAGCCCCCCTTCTGATCCATTCATTTCTGCAAGCAGGCGGGAAGGTTTGGCACCTCGATGTCGGCTCTTCGCCACCTGGGGCTGGAGTCCAGGCCGCATAGAACTTTCGGCCGTATAGATGCTGGCCGCATGAGAATTTCGTCTTCACTAGACAGCAAGTTCAGCCATGGTGGAAAAGCTCCAAACAAAAAACTGTTTCCTCCATACAAACTTTATTTTAACTCTAAATCAAGTGAACCAAAAGCCAAAACGTCTGAAATAAAATGCTCCATCACCTAGAAAAATGGATTTTCTAAAATAACTTGTTTTAATAGATCAAAACCAAGAAAAACTTATGGAGCCCATGAAAAATCCTAAACTTAAAATGTAGATCTACTCACACTCACCCATCAAAATTAAAAACCCCAAACATAAAAAGTGTTTAGAAGCATAATGTACACATATTATATTATTAAAATACAGGAAGGAACAAGAATCAAAATCAAAGAGGTTTCTCCATATCATGCAAGGTATACTTGCCTAAATGAAGAAAAAAGAGAAGAAAAGTGAAGAATGAGGGAAGAAAGAGAGAAAGAGAGAGAGAGAGAGAGAGAGAGAGAGAGAGAGAGAGAGAGAGGTTGTGTTATATAGCTAGGGTTTGAGGTCTAGACCATGGGCTCTCTCATAACTTGAACCAACCCACAAAATAAACCATGAACCACATTAAACCAAAGAATGAATCTAGTCTCCATGTAACCTAATTAACATGCAAGCAAGAAATAATATGTCCCAAATACGTATATCGGGAATGGGGAGTTACAATAAGTTAACACACCTGAGGGTGGTGCATACTATGCTTTACACGAGAAGTGTAATGCCCCGCAACCGCACGGTGCGTTACGCTGAGTCGGATTGAATGAAACAAATGCTGGTTCCATTTGATTTGTTAGATTTTGGGAAGAAGTATTGATTGAGTTGTTTCATGTGCAGATGGCTAGCGGGTTCGATGGAAATCAGGTGTTCGTTCAGAGCAGTACTGAGATAGCTGAGTTGGAATGATAATACCATCTTCCTTAGTCCGATCGGTTGGATGATTTGTAGAGCACGGCCTGCTCGCACGGTCATACCAGTTGAGTAGATCGCGCTTGCATCGGACCACGGGTTCAAGGGATTGGCCGTATCGACAGGACAGGATGTCTAACGGGATCAAACATTGTGAGTGGGCTCTTTCCCTTCTTCTCTACTCCTTCATGCCTAATAATATGGAAACACGTAAAAGGCTTGAAACACTTGGGCTGAAATATTGGAAATCACTACACTGAGGCGTGCATAGAGTGTACGCCATTGGCTTGGTAGGATTGTGGCTTGATATGGTTTACGCGTTGGATAGTTGGAGCTAGAGTTGGAATATTACATTTGAGGCAGTTGGTTGGATAATTGGGATTATGCTTGGACAGTTGGAATGATGCATTGAGAGATTGGGAACATTGAGATTTGGGCGAGCGAGCGTGCATCCGTGCACGGGTATCACTTGGTCGCTTTGTCTTGCAAAGCGAGCAGTTATGGTTCAAAACCGAACAACTGCATCGGCGAGGGTGTTGTACCGCTTGATGGGGCATCGTGCCACGAATGGGGCATTGTGCCACTGAAACGGCATTATGCCATGGGTTAGCTTTGAGCATGGGTGTTGCACCATTGGAAATACTGTGTTGAGAAGAGGCATTGTGCCTATGGGAATAACTTGTGAATGGTGACTTGGGCTATATGTTGGAAGAATGGTTATGGATGTGTTGGTTGGATTATTGGCGGAACGAGTCTAGGATCGCTTGGTGGGGCAAGAATGTTCGATCCTCTCGTCATACCTACTTGGTGTCTGCATGTCACGGATAACCTGTATTGCACAGGGTTTGGTCTCCTCGAACGGGTACTCCGGGGCACCGGGACCGTTCGGCCATGGAGGAGACAATTGGGTAACGCGTCTTGGGCGCGGTGCCAGCAGTTGGAATCGATCCAGGTGGGTTAGCTACTTAGCACTGTTTTGAGGAGAACCGCATTTGATCAGTCCGATCAAAGTCCTTTATGGCTTGGCCAGTAACTTCATATAGTATAGTGTTGGCTTGCTTTTCTTTTGTTGGTTTGGCTTTCGTGTAGGCGCGGCCACCTTGCCTCGGCAAGAGTGTGCACTGTGAGATTTGGATTGTAAGTGTTGGTTGAGGATGGATATTGAGGCTTGGTTGATGGTTCGACATGTTATCGTGTTGTTTGGACTTGAGCAGGACGGTTTGCATGCTAGTTTCCCTCGAGTTGCTTATATATTTGCTTGTCATTTGGTTTGAGTTGAGTGCTTGCATGCTTAAACTGCTTTACAGCTTTCCTTAACATGTCATCCCTATGCCATGAAATGAATCTAGGATTCAACTAGAAAGATCACCATATAACTGTTTGCATTCACTATTTTTTTACTTAGTGTCGGCTTAGGCGAGTGGGTTACCCCGCTCACCAGTACGGTTGTGTACTGACCCACGTTTGTGGGCAATATTTCAGGTACGCAGGCGTAGTGGCGCTGCTTGGATATACGGGACATGATGTATGAACTGTAAGTACCTTTGTGGGCTAGAGAAAAGAGCAAGAGTATTTCATCGCCTTCGTGGCATCGCCTTCGTGGCCTTGTCTTCGATGAGGCATTTCATTTGACCCTATCGTGATCTTCGCTGCGTATTACTCTGATTGTGTGCTTGGTACACAATACTTGACTTCCGCTGCAACTTGGTTGTTTCAATGATAACATTTGGTATTTGACAACATTGCCTTGTACGAGCGCAACTCCAGGCTCGTACGGCATCACGTCCCGATGAGAACGATGGTCCTGCGGGAGAGCTGTAAACGTGATAATTCACGTTCAGCGGGGACTATCGAGCTTGCGGGAGATTGGGGCGTGACAGATTGGTATCAGAGCGCCTGGTTCATTTTCTCGGACTTGGTCCTTCGCTTCATCACAAACTCTAAATAGCTTCCGCGTGTCATCTAGCTCTTGACTCTACTCGGTGCCGCATCGGATGTTTCATGCAATAAGTCTATTTATTGCTAGTTGTGGCTGCATATTATTCTTTGTTGGGTTGCCTTAGTTGGTTTTCATAGGATCACTTAGTCTCGTTAGGCGTTGTTGCATTTGTGCAACAAGTGTGGGCTTTTGTTGGGTTGGCTTGGCTTAGCGTTCGGGAGTTTCTGATTGCATCAGTGGATCTGTTGGTTGGCAGACGAGATTTAGTTATGCGGCATGTTTTGTGTAGAAACATTCGAAGAGAATGGATCGTTGCACGAGTTGCTCGTGTAGCGACTGTGTTGGATAGAAGTTAGAATTTTGGCTGTGGCGCATCGGTTGGGCAGGTTTGAGTTTGGCTTGAGAATATCAGGATAAGTTTGCACGAGTTGCTCGTACAACAAATGTGAGGAACAGTTGATTATTTGGGCTGGACTACTTGGAAATACGATCGTTGCACGGGTTGCTCGTGTAGCGAAAGTATCAGACGGCTTTGAGAATAACTGGAAGTATTGAGAATGGGATATAGCACAAGTTGCCTAACGAGATTGATGGTTAAAGAATTGGCTAAGTTTTGTGTCAGACTCAAGTTGGAATGACAGGATCTCGCATGAGGGATGGTTCGAACGGATCTTGGATTCGTGCAGGAAAATGTAATGTGAGTAGTGACTTGATTCGAAGTGGTATATGGGATCAAACGTGTTAAGCAAGGCATTAGAAATATTTTGGTTGGACATCTATGGGAATTGCCTGAACAGACTCGTGAAACGAGAATACAAGTTGGTTGGTGCACGTCGGTTGAGTTGGGAAGAATGAAAATGGAGCAAGCGAATATTGAGTTGAGCATATCGTGAACGGACTGATGCAAATGAAAGCATCGTTGGGCTTAAGTAATGGACGAGATCGGAACGAACAACTGGGATGCGCTTGAACGAGCAATAGGTGAATCAAATGATAGCGAGCACGAACTACAATTTTGGGCGACACATTTGAGCTGTTGATTGAGCAAAGAAACACGATATTGGTCTGGAGGGACAATGAGATGGATTCACACAAACTTGAAAGATTTTGGATGTTGCTGCTCGTGAAGTTGACTCAAGTTTAGCAAAAATGGAATTTTGGGCAAGATGGTGCAACGATAGTAAACAGATTCTCCGGAAGACGTGGACGGACGTTTGAAGATAGCTAATTATGAGAGCAACGTCGGAACAAATCACTGTGCTGCTCGAGTAAGTTGGACGTGCATTGTGGAGCGCGGCAAACAGATAAGAATTGGAGCAAGTCTTTGGTTTCAGAAATCATTGCAGTGGTAGTGCGAGAAGACGAACATGGCAATTCAAAAATTTGATGGATTCAGGGCAGAACGACGGATTGAGGGAAGACGGTTTCAAACGAGCACAGTTCTCGAGTTGTGGCTTGGATAGATAGCAAGACTCTAGGTGGTTAAGCAGCATTAGTTGACAGATCAGCAGAGGTAGTGCATGAGTTCTCGGATTCGGAAGTTCGCTCGGATGGAATGGTTGGATTTTGATTCGGATTTGCAGATGAGATATAGCATGGTTCATAGTAACTGTCCATCGTGATGATTACAATTATCGAGCGTAGCTTCGGGACAGCTGACCCTAGCGACTTGCCCGCTGAATCGGATATGAATATGGTAGACCCATAGAAAGACCCTTGAGACGGCGTATTTGGGAATGCGTCGAGGGTAGATGTGTGTTGGAGATTTGGCTTATTGACTGAGAGTTAGATTTGAGAGATCCTTGGGATAGCCTTCAGCTGAAGATGCAACCGGAAGACCGAAGCGATTGTGGGATTGGCCTAAGTCAACTGATGAGATTCAGAGTCACAGATTTTTGTAGATGGCATCGCCTCTGACTCATCGTGCTCTGGAAGGAAATAGCATTTATATGAATTGACGACTGTGGCGGCTCGTTCAAATCAAATCTTTGCAAATACTGGAAGGGACAGATATGCCTCAGATTTACAAGATGTCTCGAAACTTAGTCTGGGAAGCGTGCTCATTCAGAAGGCGAAGGTGATATCCTATGCTTCGAGGCAGTGGAAGCAGCGCGAAGAACTATTTCATGCGCAACCTAGGAATTATGGCCAGTGTGTCCATGTTGAAATCGTGGCGACACTATCCCTTTGGTGTGGCGGCGAGATCTTCGTGGATCACACAAACCTCAATATAGATGTTCATCCTGTGAGATATTGAGATTGAGGAAGAGGTGTTGGACTGAGCTGATGAAAGCAAAGTTGATATTTGGATAAGTCGCCTAGATGGGGTAGTATCATTTGAGTTGATCGTTCGGTGCATGAGATATATTTGGAGATGTTGCTAGTGCGGATTCAGAAATAGTTGGATGGATTGAGTTGGAACTCGGACTGATTGATCGGTGGAAAATCATCATATTGAAAATAGTGCTCAAGCGAATATGTTGGAATGGAAATCAGGATTGGTTCGATTTGGGAGTGAAGCTAATGGATGCCTCGGACATAAAGATACCCTTGTAACTTATCCAAATTCGCTATCGCAAAGCTCGGCAGAAATACATGTATTTTAGGGACGCCTTAAATATGTGTATCGATCCAAAACTAAGCGATACGAGGAATTTGTATTGAGCTGCAAGGAGGATGTGGGAATATAGAATTTGTACGAGCATTCAACAGAGCGAGATGCTGAGTCTGGATCAGGATAATGTGAGTTGCATAGAGCAGATCCATGGAATTGGATTGTGGCATGTGATAGGAATGAGTACCAGCACGATTCGTGGACGAACCTGATTCTAAGTAGTATATTATGTAACGTCCCGCAACCGCACAGTGCGTTACGCTGAGTCGGATTGAATGAAACAAATGCTGGTTCCATTTAATTTGTTAGATTTTGGGAAGAAGTATTGATTGAGTTGTTTCATGTGTAAACCCCCTGAATTTTCAAATTTTTAAATCTTAGATTTTTCCCAATTTTCTAGAATTTTCTGGCAATTTTCTGTAATTAAAATCAAGGTTTTCAATTAATAAATAATTTTTAATTGGCAATAAATAATATTAAAATATCATAGAAATAACATTTTTTGGTGTAAAATGAAAAATTGGACTTAGGGTAATTTTTCTGAATTTTTCTGGGCCTCAGACATATTTCTAAATGCCTAATAACTATTTAATTAATTATTTAAATTAATTATCTATTTATTTATTTATTATTTTTTTTATTTTTATTTTTTATTTTTCCCGCGGGCCGCCCTGGCCCATTGGGCCGCGGCCCGGCCCAGCCGCTCCCTCAGCCCAGACCCTACCCTATCGGGTCGGGTCGGGTTCAACCGAACCCGACCCGCCGCAGCCCGACCCGCCAGCCCGGTCTCCCCCAGCCCCCACGTCCCCGCGTCCAGCGCCGACCGCCGCGCGCAGCGCCGCGCGTCCCGCTCCCACGCCTCGCCACGCCGCCGCTTTCTCCGCCACCCCACCGCTTCCCTCGGCCCCAGCTCCCCTCTCTCCTCCCTATATAAACCCCGACCCCGGCCGTCCACTTTGACCCACTCGCCCCACCTCGCCACCGGACGCCTCGCCCCAGCTCCGCCCCGACCGGCTTCCTCCTCCACCCTCCGGCCCCCGCAGCCGAGCCCCTCAGCCGACCGTCTCCGCCGTTCCCCTCTCCGGCTCCCCACAGCAACCGCAGCAGCAGCACGAGCAGCTCCCACCACCGCTGACCGGCCGCCCTGAGCCACCGCCGCCCCCGTGGACGCCGCGCCGCCCCTCGGCGAACCGTCCCCCGCCCTCGCCGACGCCTCTCCGGCCAGTCCCCGCCGTCCACGGCCGAAATCCACCTGAACCCTAGCCCTAATTCCCAATTTCCGTGTCCGACACGAGTCGGACACGACTCGACCCTGAATTTTCGGGTCCCCTTCAGGTACGTGTAACTTTCGCCTCGTAGCTCTGTTTCCAATTCCGCAAATTATGTTGTGAAGCCTGTATGACCCTCTCGGTGTCCGGATAAACTGTTCAGGACATCGCGTCCTGTGGTGATCGCACACCGCGATCCAAAAACAGGAAAAAACCTGACCCTGTTTCACCCC
Organism: Iris macrosiphon; assembly: GCA_036927795.1. Lineage (NCBI taxonomy): Eukaryota > Viridiplantae > Streptophyta > Magnoliopsida > Asparagales > Iridaceae > Iris > Iris macrosiphon. The sequence goes on along the minus strand of JAYESA010000017.1, from coordinate 77,095,996 downwards.
GGAACTGAGTACGCCCTGCCAAACGGGACGACTTGGTCGCGTGCGGTCTTCACAGATACGTGCGCAGCGTCGATACGGACGTGTGAGTTTTCGTGGAAGCTGATTCGGGTGTGCGTGCACACCGGAATCAACGCGTATCCGCGGACAACGCCCCGTATCTGACTTTTCTGCAATTTGCCCTAACTTCTTGTACACTCGTCAGATCGAGACGAAACTTGTGCCATCGGACTCGTAGCGATACGCTGGTCCTGTGGGTCAAGTTTGGTTCGATTCTGAGAACGTTGACGAAATCGCGTGTCGTGGGCCCCACAAGCCCCGCTCGACGGGCGATTTTGTGTTCGGCTCATCGGAATCCAAATCTGGAAGTTCCGTTGGGTTCATATCAGCGTTCCTGACCTGTTGACACTAAGTTTGGTGAATTTGGAGACCTTTGACCCTGACACATTTTTTGGTGCAAAGCGGGCCCACCGGCGGACCCCGTTTTGACCCGAAACTGCCGTTTTTGTCCTTGTCTCCAAATTGGACCCAAGGACAGGCGTTTCTAGCTATTTGATATCTTCTGAGTATGATGGTAATATTTATTTCAGCATCCGAACTCATTTCTAGAAATTTCCCCGAGACACCAAACTATAATTGGATCCAAACATCAGGCAAGTACCTGCACTTCAAGTTTAATCTTTATATTGTGATAATTAATTCCTTGCTCTACTAGTACCATTGGATGTTTACACGTAGTGTTAGAATCTGGATTTCATGTCTTGAATATTGGATTTTATGTCTTGTTTTTCGTGTCGGGTGGGAGAATACTAAAAGGCATGTAGTTTACCCTGCCCCTTGCCGCTGTTGGTACAAGACTGTCCATCAGCCGGATCTCGATTTTTTCTGTTTAATAGCCATCTATGACGGCCGGTTTAACCTTATAGACCCCTATATGCCAACTAGGTATTCTAAATACACAAGTTCATACACATAGTTTCTTGTTTTGTTGCAGTTCCTGTTGTCTTGTTGCAGTTTCATTTACTTGTCTTATTTATTCCGGTTTTACTCATAACCCTGTTTATAGCTTTTTAACTCTTAGTTATTGTTGCTTCTTTTTGCATATTCTCAACATGATACTTAGTCAGTTCTTTTCTTACTTGTCATAAATATTTAGTTTAAATCTTGTTGTGCATTGTGTACTTTGCTCCTTTTCTGACTGGATCCGTTGTTTTAGGCGATGATGAGGACTTTGCCCCTACCTATTATGGCCCCTATGAGTTAGCAGGTGACACATTGAGGAGCCGGTTCCCACTCAGGAGACTACCTTGAGGAGTAGCATCCAGTTAGCTAGTATTTCCTTTCAGCTTAATACTCGGGTTTGTCCCCGATTTATCTTCCGGCTTGTATTAACTGTGGATTGGTTGTCACAGATTAAATATTATGAAATCTTAGCATTCTTATTCCTGTGATTATTCTTGCCTATTTATTATCGTGGATGAGATAGATTTTAATAAATCCCAGAAAATGACCTAGACAGCGTACTACCGCCGACACTGCGGCGTAGGCTGGACGTGCCCACGCACTCGTACCCGAATATCCGGGTGCGGGTCGTGACACGTTTTTGTGGTGGCCCATGCAGGTCCAACGACTAAATTGTTCGGTTTCAACTTAGGGACCGAACAGGCCTGCAATAAGATTGAGGATTTTAGGAAAAGCTCATCCACCTGATTGAATCGTTCTTGATATTCATATCGACTTCGAATCATTTTATTGACTTGCGTCCTGCCTTGATTCCTGTGCGCCTCTTATTGTTTATTTTGGATGCAGGAAAAATGGACCCACCAGCCAACAACGAGGCTCATGTAGAAAAACCACAAGGCGTTATGGGTACCCACGAAGACGATGTGGCTCCAGTTGGTAAAGGCCAATCATCACCGTGCAGTCAAGCAAGTCAGCCTGCCTCGAGAATCCATCAAGATGACGTTCCACCCTCGACGCAGTCTACTCCACCGATACCTTCCTTTCCACTAGGACAGCCTATGGACGAACAACAAATGTTCCGAATGTTCTACGTGATGATGCAAGCCTATCAGAAGATTCAACAAGAAGCTCAGCAAAACCAAGCGGAGAACTTCATCGACAGAATTAGCTCGGAGTCACGGAAGCCAAGCAGTTCAAATGCAATTACCTTCGACGAAGACGTTCTTACTGCAGCACGACCTGTGGAGTGCACCACAAGGATCGAGTCCAGCCAGAAGCGGCCGTATACGTCAGCACCAGACCAAGCACAACAGGAAAGAGCTGCAAAGCGACCACAGATGAATCCAACTCAAAGACAGAACCAACAAGCTCCCATTTGTGGCTTTTGTAGAAAACAAGGTCACATTTGGCGGAATTGTAGAAAGAGGCTAGGTGCCTGTCTATATTGTGGATCAGTAGCACATCAAGTGAAGGACTGTCCTGCTGCTCAAGGACGCACAGCTACAGAAAAGGTTCCAGTTCAGGCCAGGCCCCAGCAGCGCAGCAGAGGGCACCACCTCAAGGACACGGACCAGCTTCCGCGATGACCGTAGAGAACGCGCAGACTCTTGGAGTAGCCAATGCGCGTAAGTGATTTGTAGCTGCCGTTTCTAGTTTAGCTCGTGCCTATTGGTTCGTGACCCCAGCCCCAACCTAGAAATTTTGAACTTGCTAATAACCTGGTATGCTTTTATATCTGATAACTGTAGAGTTGTGGAATCTTTTGTTATTGTGCTTATTGTAGGTTGTTTTGCGAACTTAAATAATTTGTACCTCCTTTCACCATCATCTAGCGCACTTAATTTTGCTGTACTTTATTTATGCTGCTATTCTATAGCCTAGTTTTGCAAACTTACTCTTTATCAGGCTTGTTCATGACATATGTATTATTGGACGCGTACACTAATACAAGTGTCTATTCAGAATCAGTGTATTACGGTCTGATCAACCTTAGTGCATTTTGATTCGCACTTCGCAACGACTACTTTACGTGGATTGAGATACGTAGTGATTAGTAGACAAATATACTTGACCTAGACATGTCTGAGCATATCATATCAGTTACATAACTATACTAATACGAGCATACGAACAAATGATTACCAGAATAGAATCTCAATCCATAACCGCCTGACAATTCCTATTAGAATTCCTTAAACGCCTTGATCCCTATACCTCTGTTCTACCACCTCGCCCTTAAAACTCTTTATTATTGATCCTCGTCTTCCCTTAATTCGGAAAGACAAAAACCTGTGGTTGGTATGAGTTGATTTTTAGTGCTAGACATACCCCTCAGACCGGACGAATTGATGATAACCCTTTATGACTAAGACAAGACCCTAGGTGATGTGTTTTGTGTTGCAGACTTGAAGATTCAATACCCTGATTTATTAAGTTGAGACCTAGCTTTACTAGTTGTACAGCCTTAGAGGATATGGGTAAAACTATAAGTTGGGTAGCGACCGCAATGTCCACCTGAGAGAAACCCGCTGGACTGTAATCAAGTGAGTTTGGACAGAGAGAACCCTGCCATAATTTAAATTTCGAGGACAAAATTTTTGTAAGTTGGGTAGGTTGTAAACCCCCTGAATTTTCAAATTATTAAATCTTGGATTTTTCCAATTTTCTGGAATTTTCTGGAAATTTTCTGTAATTAAAATCAAGATTTTCAATTAATAAATGATTTTTAATTGGCAATAAATAATATTAAAATATCATGAAAATAACATTTTTGGGTGTAAAATAAAAAATTGGACTTAGGGTAATTTTTCTGGATTTTTCTGGACCTCAGACATATTTTTAAATGCCTAATAACTATTTAATTAATTATTTAAATTAATTATCTATTTATTTATTTATTATTAATATTATTTTTATTTTTTATTTTTCCCGCGGGCCGCCCTGGCCCATTGGGCCGCGGCCCGGCCCAGCGGCTCCCTCAGCCCAGACCCTACCCTATCGGGTCGGGTCGGGTTCAATCGAACCCGACCCGCCGCAGCCCGACCCGACAGCCCGGTCTCCCCCAGCCCCCACGTCCCCGCGTCCAGCGCCGGCCGCCGCGCGTCCCGCTCCCACGCCTCGCCACGCCGCCGCTTTCTCCGCCACCCCACCGCTTCCCTCGGCCCCAGCTCCCCTCTCTCCTCCCTATATAAACCCCGACCCCGGCCGTCCCCTTCGACCCACTCGCCCCCACCTCGCCACCGGACGCCTCGCCCCAGCTCCGCCCCGACCGGCTTCCTCCTCCACCCTCCGGCCCCCGCAGCCGAGCCCCTCAGCCGACCGTCTCCGCCGTTCCCCTCTCCGGCTCCCCACAGCAACCGCAGCAGCAGCACGAGCAGCTCCCACCGCCGCTGACCGGCCGCCCTGAGCCACCGCCGCCCCCGTGGACGCCGCTCCGCCCCTCGGCGAACCGTCCCCCGCCCTCGCCGATGCCTCTCCGGCCAGTCCCCGCCGTCCACGGCCGAAATCCACCTGAACCCTAGCCCTAATTCCCAATTTCCGTGTCCGACACGAGTCGGACACGACTCGACCCTGAATTTTTGGGTCCCCTTCAGGTACGTGTAACTTTTGCCTCGTAGCTCTGTTTCCAATTCCGCAAATTACGTTGTGAAGCCTGTATGACCCTCTCGGTGTCCGGACAAACTGTTCGGGACATCGCGTCCTGTGGTGATCGCACACCGCGATCCAAAAACAGGAAAAAATCAGACCCTGTTTCACCCCGGAACTGAGTACGCCCCGCCAAACGGGACGACTTGGTCGCGTGCGGTCTTCACAGATACGTGCGCAGCGTCGATACGGACGTGTGAGTTTTCGCGAAAGCTGATTCGGGTGTACGTGCACCCCGGAATCAACGCGTATCCGCGGACATCGTCCGTATCTGACTTTTCTGCAATTTGCCCTAACTTCTTGTACACTTGTTAGATCGAGACGAAACTTGCGCCATCGGACTCGTAGCGATATGCTGGTCCTGTGGGTCAAGTTTGGTTCGATTCTGAGAACGTTGACGAAATCGCGTGTCGTGGGCCCCACAAGCCCTGCTCGACGGGCAATTTTGTGTTCGGCTCATCGGAATCCAAATCTGGAAGTTCCATTGGGTTCGTATCAGCGTTCCTGACCTGTTGACACTAAGTTTGGTGAATTTGGAGACCTTTGACCCTGACACATTTTTCGGTGCAAAGCGGGCCCACCGGCGGACCCCGTTTTGACCCGAAACTGCCGTTTTTGTCCTTGTCTCCAAATTGGACCCAAGGACAGGCATTTCTAGCTATTTGATATCTTCTGAGCATGATGGTAATATTTATTTTAGCATCCGGACTCATTTCTGGAAATTTCCCCGAGACACCAAACTATAATTGGATCCAAACATCAGGCAAGTACCTGCACTTCAAGTTTAATCTTTATATTGTGATAATTAATTCCTTGCTCTACTAGTACCATTGGATGTTTACACGTAGTGTTAGAATCTGGATTTCATGTCTTGAATATTGGATTTCATGTCTTGCTTTTCGTGTCGGGTGGGAGAATACTAAAAGGCATGTAGTTTACCCTGCCCCTTGCCGCTGTTGGTACAAGACTGTCCATCAGCCGGATCTCGATTTTTCCTGTTTAATAGCCGTCTATGACGGCCGGTTTAACCTTATAGACCCCTACATGCCAACTAGGTATTCTAAATACACAAGTTCACACACATAGTTTCTTGTCTTGTTGCAGTTCCTGTTGTCTTGTTGCAGTTTCATTTACTTGTCTCATTTATTCCGGTTTTACTCATAACCCTGTTTATAGCTTTTTAACTCTTAGTTATTGTTGCTTCTTTTTGCATATTCTCAACATGATACTTAGTCAGTTCTTTTCTTACTTGTCATAAATATTTAGTTTAAATCTTGTTGTGCATTGTGTACTTTGCTCCTTTCCTGACTGGATCCGTTATTTTAGGCGATGATGAGGACTTTGCCCCTACCTATTATGGCCCCTATGAGTTAGCAGGTGACACATTGAGAAGCCGGATCCCACTCAGGAGACTACCTTGAGGAGTAGCATCCAGTTAGCTAGTATTTCCTTTCAGCTTAATACTTGGGTTTGTCCCCGATTTATCTTCCGGCTTGTATTAACTGTGGATTGGTTGTCACAGATTAAATATTATGAAATCTTAGCATTCTTATTCCTGTGATTATTCTTGCCTATTTATTATCGTGGATGAGATAGATTTTAATAAATCCCAAAAAATGACCTAGACAGCGTACTACCGCCGACACTACGGCGTAGGTTGGACGTGCCCACGCACTCGTGCCCGAATATCCGGGTGCGGGTCGTGACATCATGTGCAGATGGCTAGCGGGTTCGATGAAAATCAGGTGTTCGTTCAGAGCAGTACTGAGATAGCTGAGTTGGAATGATAATGCCATCTTCCTTAGTCCGATCGGTCGGATGATTTGTAGAGCACGGCCTGCTCGCACGGTCATACCAGTTGAGTAGATCGCGCTTGCATCGGACCACGGGTTTAAGGGATTGGCCGTATCGGCAGGACAGGATGCCTAACGGGATCAAACATTGTGAGTGGGCTCTTTCCCTTCTCCTCTACTCCTTCATGCCTAATAATATGGAAACACGTAAAAGGCTTGAAACACTTGGGCTGAAACATTGGGAATCACTACACTGAGGCGTGCATAGAGTGTACGCCATTGGCTTGGTAGGATTGTGGCTTGATATGGTTTACGCGTTGGATAGTTGGAGCTAGAGTTGGAATATTACATTTGAGGCAGTTGGTTGGATAATTGGGATTATGCTTGGACAGTTGGAATGATGCATTGAGAGATTGGGAACATTGAGATTTGGGCGAGCGAGCGTGCATCCGTGCACGGGTATCACTTGGTCGCTTTGTCTTGCAAAGCGAGCAGTTATGGTTCAAAACCGAACAACTGCATCGGCGAGGGTGTTGTGCCGCTTGATGGGGCATCGTGCCACGAATGGGGCATTGTGCCACTGAAACGGCATTGTGCCATGGGTTAGCTTTGAGCATGGGTGTTGCACCATTGGAAATACTGTGTTGAGAAGAGGCATTGTGCCTATGGGAATAACTTGTGAATGGTGCCTTGGGCTATATGTTGGAAGAATGGTTATGGATGTGTTGGTTGGATTATTGGCGGAACGAGTCTAGGATCGCTTGGTGGGGTGAGAATGTTCGATCCTCTCGTCATACCTACTTGGTGTCTGCATGTCACAGATAACCTATATTACACAGGATTTGGTCTCCTCGAACGGGTACTCCGGGGCACCGGGACCGTTCGGCCATGGAGGAGACAATTGGGTAACGCGTCTTGGGCGCGGTGCCAGCGGTTGGAATCGATCCAGGTGGGTTAGCTACTTAGCGCTGTTTCGAGGAGAACCGTATTTGATCAGTCCGATCAAAGTCCTTTATGGCTTGGCCAGTGACTTCATATAGTATAGTGTTGGCTTGCTTTTCTTTTGTTGGTTTGGCTTTCGTGTAGGCGCGGCCACCTTGCCTCGGCAAGAGTGTGCACTGTGAGATTTGGATTGTAAGTGTTGGTTGAGGATGGATATTGAGGCTTGGTTGATGGTTCGACATATTATCGTGTTGCTTGGACTTGAGCAGGACGGTTTGCATGCTAGTTTCCCTCGAGTTGCTTATATATTTGCTTGTCGTTTGGTTTGAGTTGAGTGCTTGCATGCTTAAACTGCTTTACAGCTTTCCTTAACATGTCATCCCTATGCCATGAAATGAATCTAGGATTCAACTAGAAAGATCACCATATAACTGTTTGCATTCACTATTTTTTTACTTAGTGTCGGCTTAGGCGAGTGGGTTACCCCGCTCACCAGTACGGTTGTGTACTGACCCACGTTTGTGGGCAATATTTCAGGTACGCAGGCGTAGTGGCGCTGCTTGGATATACGGGACATGATGTATGAACTGTAAGTACCTTTATGGGCTAGAGAAAAGAGCAAGAGTATTTCATCGCCTTCGTGGCATCGCCTTCGTGGCCTTGTCTTCGATGAGGCATTTCATTTGACCCTATCGTGAGCTTCGCTGCGTATTACTCTGATTGTGTGCTTGGTACACAATACTTGACTTCCGCTGCAACTTGGTTGTTTCAATGATAACATTTGGTGTTTGACAACATTGCCTTGTACGAGCGCAACTCCAGGCTCGTACGGCATCACGTCCCGATGAGAACGATGGTCCTGCGGGAGAGCTGTAAACGTGGTGATTCACGTTCAGCGGGGACTATCGAGCTTGCGGGAGATTGGGGCGTGACAAGAAGAACCTTATAATCTAATTTTCTGGTGATAAGAGATGCTTCACCTTATTCCTTGTTTGGATCTTTGAAATCACCTTGTTGTTGCAACATGTCCTTAAGTTTGTAGCATTCGAGTTTTATGTGTCCCCTCATCTTGCAATAGTTATAAGTGATGTACTTTGACTTAACTTTGCATAGGGAACTACTTTCCATATATCTTCCTTTAGAGGTAAGGGCCTCACTTGACTGGTACGTGATTCATTGTTTCCAATCTCCTTTTCTAGGAACTCCTTAGAAAATAAAGTTGTTTTCATCTCTTTTAGGGAGATTGTGTCCTTAACATAAATCATTATCTTCCTAAAATACTTGTTAGATAAAGTTAAAGAACATAAAAGCATCAATTCTTTCATCTTTTAATTTGACATCATTGTTTTCAAGATCCATAACAAGAGTACAAAATGTATCAAGATGCTCTTTAGTTGGCCGACCTTCTGTTATCCAAAGTAAGTAAAGCTTTTGCTTTTATGACAACTTACTAATCAATATTTTTGTCATGTATAATGTCTGTAACTTTTTTCAAAGGTTGGCAACCGTGTTTTCTTGAAGCACTTTATTTGAAAGTGAGAGTTGAATTGTTGTAAAGGATATAACATCTATCTCCTATTTGCTTTGGTCCCAGTCATTTTCTTCTTCCTTAAAAGTTACTTTTGGACTCCAGTTTGCGTCAATATCGTACTCATCTTGACTTGCCAAAGAGATAGACTTATTTTGCGAAACTTTTCAATACAAACTTGATGATTGACATATGTCCCCCCCAAGAAAATCTTCCCTTTTGCTATGACACCGAATTGATAGAGAAAGCTTCTAAAACTAGAATAATCAATTAGATCATAGCAAAAATGGCAAACAAAATAACCAAAATTTATCACGAGCACGACACCAAATTTTATGTAGAAAACCCCAAGACAAGGAAACCATTAGAGAGAGAGAGAGAGAGAGATCAGTTGAAGAACCTCAAACTCAAAGAAGAACACTAAACCCCACCAATACAGTTTGCACTGCTACATAAACAAACATTTTAACACTAACACTAATATTTTTATAATATTTACTTATGATGTTTGAGCCTGCTTGTAGCATATATTTATAATGTGATGAAGAAGAGAAAGATAAGCAAAACAAATTATTTAGTAAACAAACAAATACAAACCAAAATACCTTATCCTTGAGATAGGAACAAATGAAGTGTTTCAAACTTATTTTTGATTTGAGGAACAACCGTAATTGAATGTTAGTAAATTTCAACACAGAGGGTGTCTTTGTAGATACATAAATTTCTCTCATTTGATACTTAATGAATGCTTATAAGAGTTTTTTTTTATACTCTATTTTTTTGTATCTCATTTGATACTATTATTAAATATTATTTGCTTGATATTTTCTTCATATGATTAGTTAATTAATTTAATTTATAATTTATCGTATTAATCAATTTTTTTCCAATCGATTTCTATGAATGAACTAGCTTTGTTTTGGAAAGTGTCAAAAAATGAAAATTATGATAGAGAGATGTACTTATATACTTTCTCTATCATTTATTCAATATTACTTAAAGATTCACGCGTGTGTTATTTTTTTTCCTTCTTGAAATTTATGATGAAATATGTGGCTACTTATAATTTGGATAGTAATACTATCTTATAGGAACTTTTATGACTACTTATATGTTCCATTTGGAATGTCATTTACTTTTATGTATATTTTACTCACGTGTTAAAGATTATTCATACTCATGTCTACTTACTTTTTATTCCTCTACTTAAATTTTAGACTAAATTCTTAAAAATACTAGAGCTATGTACCTTTATATCCCTCCAACATTAACCATATACTGATTTCTTGAAACCCTAAAGTCTTCAGTTCTCCGCCGCAATGGTTTCTGAACCACTATTTATTACTCATTCCTCTTTTTCCAAATTTATAACTCAAATATCATTCTTCGTACGATGAAAGAGCCATCCACCCTTGTTCTCTCCTTACTTTGCAACCTTATCGTAAGTTTTAATACTTTTTTGCCCGTATTTTAGTTAGGTTTCTCTTCCTCTTTCGATTGCTCTATCAAGGTGCTAAAGCACCGTGTTCTTCCATCACTTATCCTCCATTTTATCTTTCTCGAATATTGTAAATATTATACTTTCTTCTCTTTATAGAGCATCTAACCACAAACTTAACTTCTTCTTTTTTACCTAGTTTCATGAGTTCTGGAGATCTGAAGCCGGGATGAACAGATCGAGCATATTTTCTCTTTATAGCTTTCTTGTTGACTGCCAACTATGTTATTCTTCAAACTTATTTTCAACTTGATGGTAAGTACTAACTTTCTTCACATATATATAGTATTCTCATCTTGCTTTTATCTTCAATAAATTCGAAAATATTTATATTTTCATCAAAATGTTAATCTTTATTATGTCCTAAAAGAGTTTTGAACAAATATACTATTCAACTTCATAGTGCTCATAAAAATCTTAATTGCTGCACATTTATCGAAAACTAAAATTAGTTCAAGAAAATCACCATCCAACTTCATTGGTTACATAATTCTTTACATATTTTGTGTTCATAAAAATCTTAATTGTTGCACATTTATCGAACAAGAAAATCACCATCCAACTTCATTGGTTACATAATTCTTTAGCTTTTTTTTCTCTATGAACCAAAATAACATAGCAACTTAAAAAAGAAAAGAAAAAACCTATTTCACTTCAAATACTATAATACCAAACCAATTAAGACTCATTTTGATTGTGGTCATGCTGCCGTAAGATCTCTTACGGACGGTTAAAAACAGACCGCTGGAAAAAACTATGCTTGCCAACAGAAATATAATCCCTCTGTAGCTCGCTCTCTTTACTTGATTCCTTATTTTGCTGTTATTATACTAATATTTTCTCTTCTCCATCCGCATAAAAAAAAAGAAAAACCCTAATTTATCAGCCGGAATGATTGCCGCCGACCGTCCGATCGTCGCTCCGTAGCCCATCGGACGGCCAGGATTCGCCGTCGCGTTTGCCGTTTCCGGCGGTGGAAGTATCCGGATCCCCTGCTCCTCGAAGGACCCGGCTCTTTCTGGGGTTTTATTTGAGAATTTAGGGTTAGGGTTTTGATCATGGCTCCGGGGAGAAAGCGGGCCGGGAATAAGGGGAAGGCGAAGGACCAGTTGACGATGGGGGATCTCGTTCTGGCTAAGGTGAAGGGATATCCGTGGTGGCCGGCGCAGGTCGGTTCTTTTTTATTCTTATTTTTTTTAATCGGGATTTCTTTTTTATTTTGTTTGGCAAGATGGAGTTTTTGGTAGCGAAATCGTGATTCTAGGTTTTAATGTTCGAATGCGGAGTTTAGGGTTCGAATTTGTAGTCACTTCCTCAGAATTTAGATTGCGTTCTATGAATTTTCAGTGGTATGCAGCTGATTTATTATTTTTATTTTTTAAAAACGTCATTTTTTGTTCTTCATATCTAGTATCATATTTCGGACGAAAAGTCGCATGTTTTTATGGAATAAGACATGGTTGTCCTAGTGTATTTTAGAGTGTGTGAGTCGTATCTGATACGAGTCTGAGCGACACGGCCACAACACCGGTATTTGGAGTGTGTGCTTCCTAAGTTTACTATATTTTCATAACATTTAACTTTATAGGTAATAGATATTGAAGTTTAGGGTTAAGTTTGAAGCTGATTTTTATTAACTTCTACTGCAATGATGATGCAATTCATTCTAGAACATGATTGATATTTCTCAAATGAATACTTGCATCTGTTAGATATTAACTTCTAAGTTTGGATGGTAGAATTCTCAGGCTTGTAGAGTTGAACAAAAGTACTGCATCTGCCACCATTAAAGACTTGAGAGTCCTTTCTTGGGAAAAAGATTGTTGCATCAACAAGAACACCAGACAACACCACTTGGTCCCGACAAACAAACTCTACACCTTTTTTGCAGTCTTATTGTATTTTGGATGTCCGATAAGATAAGACGTGACATTGACCCAACATGGTATTTTGGAGTGTCCTTTTCTTCTTGAGATATTTTTTCTTTTTCTTTTGGTTGGATATGGCATTCAGGGTTTCTTATTTACTTTTGGCTGGATTAGATCATCGACAATGAATAAGTTTTCTAAAATGCCGGTGAGGAACGTGCTTAAGCGCAAAGCTCATCCTTGTTTCTCGTTTTCTACGAGTCGACAATCATTTACCTTGGCATACCTGAGGTGATACACCCACTTTTAAGGCACGAGCTTCGTGCACCTCACTAATACTTTAAGGCGTACCTGAAGCACAAGCACACCAGGTTCATTAATCTATATTTTTCTTTCCTTTTTAGGGATTGTTTGGTTGCTTGTAAAGAGAAACCTGTTGCAACTTTTGGTGCTCTGAATGGAGTTTGGCTGCAACACATGGGGCACTTAATGCAGTTTTCGTTGCAACAAATTCACCATTTACACCAAAAAAATAATGGAATTGTTGTACATACTGAAACACAAATTACAACAATACCACGTACAACCAATTGAATAACCCCTTATTCTTTTGTTCTTTTCCATCTGATCCGTATAGAACGTAGAGAAGAAGTATAGATGTGGAATTTTGTAGAAATCTCTCCTAAAACGAGGAGGCAAGTTTTCACTAACTTTTGGACGATGTACAATGGCCCTCAAGGGTCTTGTTTAAAGCCTTAGAGAGGTTGTATAAGATAGCAACAAAAAGAAAACAACAAAATATGTATGATCTGGCTGAAAAATCACATATGTTGCAACTACCAAATCTCATCTTGATCTAGCAATAGCATGACTTGTTGGAAGTAAATTTAAACAGTGTTATCTATGAGTGTTATCTATCAGGATATGACCAACCAAATTGTATGCAACCGAAAAGATTTTAAAAAAAATCCTCCCGGATCACGGTTCCCCTTTCTGAAAGGAGCTAGTTCTTGTTGGATCTAGAACCGAATGTGGGGAAACTCGAGTTGACCTTTTTTTTTTTGATTGAACCACTTTATTGCCCTTGGACACTGGCCTTTACGACCAATTTTGAATGACTCCTTTGTGCGGCACCTTGTCTAGATGATTCTCCTCTTCAATATAATATCCTCTGGCAGTATCGTATCCCATTCGATGACCAGGTCATTTATCTATGAAATAATCTCATCTGTTTCGTCATCCAACATTGTCACTTCGAAAGGTTTGAAATTACTAAAGCTAACAATGGAGTAAATCCCTATATAAGCTGACAACTCCAACTGGAAAGCATTCTTGCGAATCTTCTGGTGAAGCTTGAAGGGGTCGTAGCGAATGGGCTTTAGCGTTTGCCCAATTCCTTTTGTGGTTCCTTCATGAGGTGCAACTAAACTAGGTCACACTCTTGAAAATTTGCATGTATACATTGTCGATTATGCTAATCCTTGTACTTCTATTGGGATCTCTATATATGCTACTCCATCTTGCTATGCACGTGCTATATCTTGTGATATATTGCTTGGCTTGATGGTAACCCGCGGGTCTCCTAAAAAAAGCGTAGGGTGTTTGATAAGAAATAGAGTCATTTTATTCTCATGCTCCCTAAAAGACGACGTTAGTAGAAAAATATCTCCGATATCTGGGACCACCGGTAGGATCATCACCAATACAAACTTTTGACAAGCATATAAGAGACTTTTCTTGGCAGGTCGTCACCAAATCGGTCGGTCGGTTTGTTCTTGGGTGATGAAGAATTTTTCCCCGTCCTTGGTTAGCTTGTACTCCTGAGCTCGTCGATGATAGTAGGCATCTCGGTCGTGGTTGTATAGGAACAAATTGACAAGAATTACTTGGCAGATCTCTAGTGGAACGATCTTGCACATCACCGCGTCAATGCCGTTTCCAGTAATTGCGAAGTAAAGTTTGTACTAGTGATTCACCTTTTGTCCCACGTCCTTCTCTATCCTAGTGGATATGGATGCAAATGAGGTCTCGTTGCTAGACCAAGTCTCTGCACAAGGGTTGTGGAGATAAGGTTCTTCTGGCTGTCTATGTCGATGGTGGAGCAGATGACCTTATTCTTCACTAAATAGTAACGTCGGAGAGCTCCTAAGCAACTTCTTGTTCAGTTGATGGACTCGGATCTAGTACCTTCGACATTGCCGTAAACTCTAGACTCATTTGCATCACCTTCGACATTGCCATAAATGTACTCATTTGCCACGTGCTTGGTGTTCTTCTTCCCTTAGTCTTTTCGGCATTATCTCCGGTTGAAGCTTCCAACATTATTCCTTCAAATGACTTCTGATCTTGCAATTCAAAATATAGTTTATTTTTGGAGGAAGAGTTATTGTCACCATCTTTTATTTCGCGTTTTTGGTGACTTGGAAGATCCTTCCTTGGCCCTCTTAGGAGCCTTTGAGCCATCAAACTTGACCTTTATCCCAATTGTCTAATGTTGCAGTCGACCGCCGCTGACTCGATTAGGGGACTAGGCAACGGAGAAATCGGGAAAAGCAATAATCGGCCCTAGTCGGCCAACTAGGCGGCTAGCTAGGCCTAGTCGGCTGACTAGGCTACGGTTCAAAAAAAGGATGAAAGAGAAGGAAAGAAGAAGCAGCAGTAGTAGGTGAGTTGTCGTCTTCTTACGTGGTTTTTGATTTTTTTGGAAAAAAAATGTGACTGGAGTGAAAATATATGATGAGTTTGTCTTCTTTGGAGACATACTTGAGAAGAATATATATTATATATGAGTTTGTCTTCTTTTGAGACTTGAGAAAGAGTGAAACATGGCTGACCGGACACTTGTCCACTTTCAAATATGGGCCATGGCTGACCTGCCACTTGTCCACTTCTTTTGAGACTCGAGGAGAGTGCAACAGTGGCAATGAATTGCTTTGTACATGAGAAGAGTGCCATAGTGGCAATGAATTGCTTTGTCTTCTTCTTCATCTGATAGTGCCACTTGCACACATAAAATTTTGAGTTTGTCTTTTCCCGTGGAGCCTAATACTTTAACAACACTTATAAAATTTGATTCCGGTCTTTAACACCCAAAAAAAGAAACACCAACTGAGCATTCCAATTAAAAAACACTAATTTAATGTGTTGCTATTAATATATTAATATATATTCTTATTTATATACTATTAATATGATCAAATTGTTTGATTATATACAAGACTTTTGTCACTTTGGAGTTTAGGTACTTACCTTAATACTTTTATGACATGTGGCATATATATATATATATATATATATATATATATATATATATATATATATATATATATATTAAAAATTTTAAACCGACTAATCCGATTAGTCCCCGCGAACCAACTAGCGATTTTTACAACCTTGCAATTGCTATTTTTGTAGCATTGGAAATGTCATTGTCTCGTATGGCCATTGTTCTAAAATACGTTTAAAAGCGGCACCTAGGCGGCGCCTAGTCGATATATGGCTATCCACTTGTCAAAATTTTTAGTATATTCTGCATTCTAGGTGGTATGCGGTGGAAAACGACATTATGCTTGAAAGAGTATTACTATGCAGCCAAAGAAGAAATTTGTCCCTTATATTTTGGTCTAGTTTTTTTGTCATTTTTTTCAAAAGTTGTTTTTGTCATGATTCCTTTTCTTGGTCACTTTTTTGGCCTGGCCCAAAAATATTTATATTGAACTAATATTGACCTTTTATTTTCATATTATATTATTTTTGTCTTTTTGGTGAATTATAAATTATAAATTTGTTTGTTCAATACTTGATATTGTAATCTTTGGTCCATTTGAGTGTTTGCTAAAGTACTTTACAATGTAATCCTTGTTATATATATATATATATATATATATATATATATATATATATATATTTGTCTTTTTGGTGAATTATAAATTATAATTCTATTTGTTCAATACTTGATATTGTAGTCTTTGGTCCATTTGAGTGTTTGCTAAAGTACTTTACAATGTAATCATTTGTTCAATACTTGATATTGTAGTCTTTGGTCCATTTGAGTGTTTGCTAAAGTACTTTACAATGTAATCCTTGTTATATATATATATATATATATATATATATATATATAGTTTTGTATTACTTGAACTAGAAAATCCTAAGCTTTTTTAAATGGTAACACTTTTTTTTTTACATAAATCTGCCTAGACAGCCGCCTAGCCGCTTGAGTGTTAGGCGTCCCCTTGCCGCATAACGACCGCATAATGCTATCTATAACATTTGTGTATTGCTGGAGATAGTTATGATATATTTAGAAAGTCCATCTACGAACTTAGTGATGATATCTTCTAAGTCAAGGGAGATGCCTAGCGTGACTTCTAGGTGCCGGAAGTCTGTCGTGTGCTCCTATATCATTTGGTTGTAGTGTCGTTTCACGTTGTCCACTGCATCCACCAGGTGGCTCAACATGTCATACATCATCTCGACATTGAAGTCACACAAGTAGGTGTTCAACCACGACAAAGTGGTGGCTCATCAGCTTTAGTCATACGAATGCTACTTTTTGTTCATTAATATACTCATAAAGGGTAAAGTAGGTTTCTAGCTGGTCAATCAAGGTGTCCAGTTTTTTTGCATCCATCGTGCTATCGAAGGGTGGGATATCCAACTTGGCCTTGGCGCGAAAAGGTTCCGACCCCTCGCGAATATAACGACCATTTGCTAGCAATGCCGATGATGTCGTCGTGGGCTCCTAGGATTCCATAGGCATTTCCCACGCCAGCACTTTTGAAGGAATATCTTCATCCTTTGTAGCTGTTGAACCGACTGTTGATGGAGTGCTCGATTGTTATTGATCTTTTCGTAGTACTCTATTCTGACCATTGTGAGGGCCAATATGCCCTCCATCATCTTGCTTATGTTGCCAAATCGCCTTTTTTTAGGTCGCTATGTTGTCACATGCGACACCTAGGCGTGCATTTGGAGAGAAGGCGCCTCGACCTGGGGAAAGTTTTCCTGCGTGTGGCGCTGGTCACCCAGAAAAAAAAAGACGGTATTTAGGCGGGTTATTAGAACTTATTAGCCATAGACTTCTTGTGTTGCTTCATGAATGCTTGTTTAGTACTTATTAGAACTTATTATTAGTGTTATTTTTATGCTTATTGCTTAAAAGTAAGCAATGGTCTGAATATTGGTTACTTTTATTCTGAATAATAAGTTCTAATAACCATTAAATAAGCATTCATGAAGCAACATAAGAAGTCTTGCTTCTTACATTACATATAGTATATGTATAGTTGTATACAAAATTGTAGAATATCAAGAACATGTCGAAATCTTGGGTGGGCGCCTAGGCGACGTCTAGGCGAGGTGGGTGGCCTATCGCCTCGCCTCACCTTGTACCCAGTACAACATAGCGAGGTCACATAGTAGTCAAAGGTGCGCCTCGGACGCGCCTAAGGTGCGCCTTGTAGCAAGGAGCATCAGCTGTGTCTCGGACATCACTAGGCGAGGCGCCTTTCTTCGGACGCACCTAAGGTCCGCCTAAGGCGAGTCTTTCAACAAGGTGCAACCAAGAAAAGACGCGTCTATGTACGCCTTATGTTTCCCCCTCATTTCCTCCTCATTTTTTTATAAAACTTTGAGGCAGAGAGATAGCCCTTACCTCATACAGGTGGGAGAGATGTAGCCCTTTTCACAGTTGCTAAAGTTGGCCACAGTGGAACAGGAAAAACTAAAATTTACTAAAAGCGTGGTAGGAATAATACAAATTCTTGTTAGTTCTGTTGACTGCTATTGCTACTGCTGCTCTGCTAGTTCACTTGGTTATGTTTTAATATATTTTTGTTAGTTTTAATATGTTTTTGTTAGTTTTAATATGTTATTTGATTTTATTTCTTACATTACTAATTTATTTATGTATATTTTTATTAATTTTTGAAGCTCTCACCTCCCTTATCCCATACTACAAATCTAACAAAACGCCCCACTTCCAAACTTTGAATCTAGGTTTTATGGATACTCTTTCAGAGGGCTGTTTTCATGTCCATATCTGAGTTCGACAAGTACTTGATGTGTTACTTGGCTCTTCATGTCAAACATGGTCTTGCTGGAATGCTATTTCCAACTGCATGATCATCATGACAGTCTATCAGTCTACCTTGATTCAGTGCCATCTAGATTCAAGGATGGCAATACTGCAAATTCTCACTGGTTTAAAAACGGTTAATCTAAGTTTTGGGAACTCCTACGGTTAGAGATTTTCTTTAAAGTTGGTATCTATTGCTCATGGGGCAAAATAAAGGTGGGAATTAGAGGACAATCTGTACTTGCAATGGTCAAGGGTTTCCTAGTATGGTCGGTGAAGGTAAGCTTGATTTATTTATTTTCTGATTTTTTATATAACAAGGTGAAGTGATACTGCTTACTGACTTGTATTTGACTTGTTTTGATGTTAACTGATTATGTTGCATGGACATGGGATAATGGTGTCTGTATTTGTCTGGTGTCCGTACCTTATCCATGTCCATATTCACGCTACACAAGTGACTACTTATTGCATCTATCTAAAAATGTCTATATCTCGTAGTCGTGCCCTTATCAGCATCTGCGTTCATGCATTTAGGGCCTTAATTTCTTTGCTGCAACCTTGAAAATTCCAATATAAAGTTCCATATTTGGACAGTGTGCCGATGTGCAAAAGTTTGGTTGTAATGTTGCTCTCTAGAATTTATTTCAAATTCTCTAAGATACCAAGATTTCATTAGGCGAAGTAATAGTGGAATTTTATGGTTAAAATTCATACATACTAATATGTTATATTATTTTTATGACAGTTCATATAGTTTCCTTTTAAATCAATTATATATGTGCTTTTATGCACATGCTAGATATTGGCTAGGTGAAGTTTTGCATAGCTTATATTCCTTGACCTCTTGCATGGACAAACACGTTTAATGCAGAAATAAGACATCTAGTTTTTTTATTTTATTTTATTTTTTTATAACTTATGTAGAATTCAGTTTTAGTTTAGGTGGTATTTAGTTGGTTCTTGTTCTTTCAGGGGAGTATCTAACCAGATTCTTGTTCTTTCAGGGGAATGCATTGAGTGGACTCTAGTTTTGTTTATTTACCAATTCCCGAGCCAAATCAGAACCTGAAAACCAAATGTCCTCAACATTTATAATAGATAACAGAACAACTCTCCGTCAAAACTGAAATGAAAATTTTTGTTGGTTGGCTGGTGTGCTTGGTTTTTACTGAGTATGTCATATGAAATAAGAATAGTGATATGCACTTACCCTCTGCTAGATGTGGATTGTTGTTCTTTCCCGCACAAATGTTGCTAGTTTCTAGAAACCAGGACATGTTTATGGTGATGATACTTCTATGTGTGTTTCTATCTCTAATTCATACATACATACATACATACATACATGTTCTAATATCAAAGATGAGCTAATGAGAAAGACTAATGTGAAGTTCTGAGAAGTAACTCTTTTCGGATTTGTTTGTATTGGTGCTTTGTATCATCTACTATTCTACGATTTTATTGTTTTCCTTCTCTGGAAATTTGTTAGAACCTTTGGTTATGCACCCTTATATGTTGTATAACTATTAGTCTCAAGAGCTTTTCTTTTTCAGGTTAGCAACCCTAAGGACTGGGATCGCTTGCCTGATCCTAGGAAATATTTTGTTGAATTCTTTGGGACTGGTGAGATGTAAGTGCTGTGTTTCCTTTCTTCTCTCATCTGTAGGAGTACATTTAGTATGCATCTAATAATAATATTACATTTTCTTGTCATGTATATAATCTAGTTCTCTTACGTTAGCCGAGATATCCGTTCATACTTTTTCATGCATTCTACTGAGTAACTTGGCAAAACATTATTAGGATGAGCAACTACATTCAACAATAGCAATCAAGCTCTTATTCCCTTAAAAAGTTAACTTGGACAAATATATAATCTTTGGAGTTTCCAGAGTAGGATCAAACAAGGATTCTATTGAATGCTCATTAGAAGTCTATATTTTATTAGTCTTAGATTTGTAGTTACTCTGAAGAGGGTAGATTTGTAGTTAGTCTGAAGAGAGTACCTCTTCTGGAGGAGAGTATGGGACTACATGAGATGCCCGTTACAAACAAGAAAGTGAGACTAATGATCTTGAGAATTCACTATTGATTCTGCAAAATTGTTTATTGTGTTTTTGATGATATATTTAACATTCTTGTCAACACTACATGATCCAATCTAAGTTTTCTAGAACAATGGACTCCATGCATCTGGAAGAATAGGTTTTATTAAAACAGAAAATTATCTGAAATCTGGGGTAAACCCAGTTAAGGTTAAGCTTACTGACTCCACAAACTTACTGAACATTTTCAAAGGATAGAAAGAAAGAGTTTGATGACAACATTATGTAAAATATACTAAAGAATAGAAGGGTCTAAGTTACTAGCTTAAACTCTGTTATGCTTAGGAAAAACCTTAAAAAGATATTAAAAAGATGGAGTGACGAACAGCAAATGGAAACACCAACCAATATTGAGTAATTAATGGTCAACTTATAAGTTTCGTGTGCGATATTCATGTAAGATCCCCCCCCCTTTTTCCGCATACCCTTTGCCTGCCTTTTATTTCTCCTTCTTCCTCCCCTCTCTTTCTCCCTCCTATCCACACAGGTCACATCCCCAGTCCTATGCGACTTTTGTAAGCCTGAAGCCCACTAGACTTGATTCACTTGCATGGAGAACTAATGAGGGTCTGATGGTTACTAGATGATTGATTGTTTGACCAACTCAACAGGTGGTAAGACGGAGAAAAGTTTGGCAACTGTACTGGTAAAATTTGCAAGTATAAGTGTTAAAAGAAAAGTAAGAGGAAAATATTTGTTTCATTCAAAATATCATGAGATTCTATAGGATTTCACCCAATATCACTTAAGGATGATTTTTTAATGTCTTCTGTTTGGTAAAATTTGGATAAATTTTGGAGATAGTTGGACAACTAGGATATAATTTGTAGAAGATTTCTTTTGAGTCAACTACGGAATTACCTCTGCAAGTTTCAAATTTTTGTTATAACTGTGGAGTTATGTTGTTATATAGTTAATATTTGAGGTTACTTGTTCACAACTACTCATTATTACAAAATGTTACTGATGAAGGTGCTTTTATGTGGGAAAAAATAATCATCAGAAAGCCACTGTATCTCTAATACATGAAACATGGGATAAATGACAAATTCAGTCAAAATGGTGCAACAAAACTGCACCCTATATTAATAAGAACAGCTGAATATTGTCTAACTAATCCTAAATTAGCTTCAATGGTGCAAAATGATGTTTCTGAAGCACTGCTGTGGAAACCCTATTAGTTAGTGACTAATGTAGTTAATATTTGAGGTTACTTGTCACAAGTTCTTGTGATTACAAAATGTCTTTGCTATGAGTATCGGGATCGACGTATCGTCGGTTTCGAATCAGAGTATCAGATTTTTTTTTGTATTGGAAAACAAATATTATTTATAAATTATTAAAAATTTAGAAAAATATTTTGTACATTTAGGCATAGTTTTAAGTATTTTCTATGTTTTTTATTAGTAGTTTTGAAATTGAACGAGTAATAGTCACCCTAGTTGATTGGTTTACTTGCGATAATTCTTCGGTTACATGGTTTTACAATCTTAGTGTGCTTTTACACCCTTGCTAATTGGTCTTTTTTGTTCAATTCTCTCTGCCGAATTGCTTGAGAAAGGAACTGCCAACAACGGTTTCAGTTGGTAGCGGTCGGTATCGGATAGGAAAATGCCAAACCGTATCGGTATCGGATGATACTGGAAACTATGATATTTAGGTTTGACCACTTCAATGTTTTTCAATAAATACCCCAACTATTAATAGAAAAAACCCACTCATAAGTCATAATGGTTTCACTGAAAACGCACAACTAATGACAATATTATTATAACATTCCCAAATCTGAATAAACTGGAATATAACTGAACAAATAATTAAATTTGAATAAAACACTAGTTAAGACAATAAACTGAATTAGCGTTTGTTTTGCTTCTTACTAAAGGTTAAGTAAATGCTATCATTTAAACCCCCTTGAATGACTTTTCAGAAATTATGCATAAAGTTAATCACATTTCCAAAAATGCCCTTATATACATACTTCTTACTAAAGGTTATTTTTTTTTGTTGACATTCTAAGATATTTAAAATGTTAATAAGGAATGCTTATATATATTTGATATTGGCAACATGATATTTCAGTGTCTGAGAAAAAACTATTTTCAATGTTATATCTATCAACTGTAAGTTTTGGATTCTTCTAGTTTTCTTGCATAATCTATATTTTTTTCAAGCACCATTGCATTTTCAAGACTATATTGAACACTAAATGTTTAATTTACTATATGTTCACTAGTTTGTTATAAAAAATACATTTAATTTATTCTTTTCCCAACAAAAAATTGAATTTGAAAAGAATAATTTTTGTTAAAAATTACATTCACAATTAATATTGATTTGAAGGAAACCCTTTGCATAATGCATACTTTTTTTAAAGGGGATTAAATGACGACATTTACGAGATGAATCAATTAATATATCAATTGCCAAGCAAACAGGAAAAGCATTAATTATAGGTTAAGAGTGCCCTCAGGGCACTTGTTAGCAAATCCCTTGTCTTATTGATCTGAGGTGTTACAATCACCACAGGAAACCTTGAATTGTGTAAGATTATTTTACCTAATTCAACACTTTGAACCTTGAATTTCATTTTTCCCTACTCTCTTATATTAGACAGGCAATGGATATGGGCAATATGGTTGCAAGTTTATATTCTCTATCAGAAGGTGTCTAGATGTTATAACAATTTCTGGTTCACTATTTATTAGGATATTTTTTTTATTAATTTATTTCTGTTATCATTGTGGGTTTACTTAATGGAAATTATGTATCCTGATGGTTATTTAACAATTGTATCTTATTTTTGCAGTGCTTTTGTTGCTCCTGCTGACATTCAAATGTTTACTAATGAATCAAAGAGTAAGGTGTTAGGTCGTCGCCAAGGTAAATCATTTAGACATTTCTCGGAGGCTGTTGAGGAGATTTGTGAGGCTTTTGAAGAACTGCAGCAGGAAAGTTCTGGTGGACTTGGAAAAACCATTGACCCGTCGGAGGCTGCAATTGAGGACCATGAACATCAGGAAACTCATGATAAATCTTGTTCTGAAGACATTGAGGAGAAATTTGAGGAGGAGAATACTGATGATGAGTGTTCCGGTGATGGTCTTCATGCGTTGCAACATTATTCACAGAACCGGAAGGAGACTCCTACAGTTGCGAAGCCCAGGGGTTCACATGGGATGGAATCTCCTGTTTTGTCAGATGGAAATAGGAATAGACAATCAAGTGACTGTGAAAGAATGCCTAAGAAAGGAAAGAACCCAATTGTCAAGCTATTTTCTGGTACTACGAGTCCTACACCTGAGATAAATGAACAAGGTGCCGAGACTCTCCCAAATGGCTCTACTGCTTGTGGAAAGCAGGCCTACTGTACTTCTGAGGTTCATAGGGATCTGGTTGATGGTGACCAGCAAAGATGTACAGGAAACTTGTCAATTGATGTAGAAAATGCAGACGATGTGAATAAACTGGAAGAGAAAAATAAAGATATGGAAATAGATGTGGTGGTTCATGAACCAAAACTAAAAGCTGACTCTAGGTTGAAAGTGAAGAAAAGTCATATTCTGCATAACCGAACAAATAATACATCTACCAAGGAGAAAAAACAGCTTGGAGATAGAGGGAATTGTATCACTGTGTCTAATGGTGCTGAGGAATCAGCTGAAAAATCTCGACAGTCATCTAGAGGCACAAATATTGGTAAGAGCTTAAAGAGCCTGAAAAAATCGAAGACAGTTGCTTCTGAAAAAGTTGCACCTCATGGGGTTCATAACAAAGGTAAGTCAAATACCTTGAATGCAAAAATGACCGAAAGATTATCTTCTGAAAAAGTTGCATCTCATGGAGTTGAGAACAAAGGAAAGGACTCTCATATCATGAACAGAAAGCATAATATGCCTAATGCTGAAGACTCACGACCAGCTAAACGCTCTAAAATTACTGAGGAAGTTGAGACTGTGAACAAGATCTCAAGGAAGAGTGATTCATCTCATTTGATTGTCAAAGATGAAGGCGATAAAGCTGTAAAAGCTAAAAGTTTCCCTATCTCTGGTAATGCTGAAATTCATATGACATCTTGTAGAGAAATTCAGCATGAGAGGAGCCATATAACAGTTAATGAGATTGTCCTTCCTCTTTCAAAACGGCGTCATTGGGCACTGGAGTCGACATCAGTTTCTTCCACTAAAAATGCTACACGTAAAACTGGAAGAAGTCCAGGTCTTGTGAAGGACGGCATATCGACCTCTGATAATGACAGGTCTCCTATCACGCATGTCCACTCCCGAAGGCGATCATTTCGATTTGATGATGATGATGAGGGCGTTCACAGAACTCCAGTCCACACAACTTCTGCTAGTATTTTGATCTCAACTCATTCAAATGGTCAAGTTGTTGAAAGTTGCAGAGATAATACCGTAAAAACGACTAATGCTGTGATTGTAAATCAACAGTTTAAAAGAGATGGCACATACTTGTCTGGTCAGACGTTACCTGTAAAAGAAGATTATGATGCTCCATCTCTCAATTCTTTGGAAAGCAAGGAGATAAAGATAGAGAATGACACAGGACCACATGTTTTTGAAAGTCCTAAGCAGCAGGAGACTCAGAAGTCCTCTATTAAAGATGAGAAGCCAACTGTTGCTTCACCCAAAATCTCGGTTGATTTGGGTAGGACAGCTAAATCTACAGAGCATAAATTCATTAAGTCTCAAGTGGGGTCTTCAGCCAGTTTACCTTTAAAGAAAGTTGAAGTCTGTTCTTCAAAATTCTCACTCCAAGATTCTGAGATACTGAACCACACTCATAATCAAGTGACTACACTAAAGGATAGGTCATCTTCGACTCCAGAAAAAGTGAATTTGAAGGCTAAATCCAATCCTGAGATAAGTGGAATAATGGAGAATAGGTCCAACATTAATTTTTCAGCTGAGCCCAATATTGAGAAGGATGCTTTATCAGACAAACGGTATATCCTTTTTCTGCTTGTTTGTCTTCATGCATGTTTGAGAAGTCTTACATATGCTACACTGCTATAGATAGGGATAGTCTCTGAATCCACGTTAAGTCATTATCATGTTGTTACATACTTTATTGCTTGATGAACATTGGGTTCGGATTTAATAATAATTATTAGGATATCTCCTTTCGCCTTTTATAATGTAGTTGAAACTGTTGTTTTATTTGTTACCATTTCTATATCGGTTCTCTGTATAGTTTTCTACACATAGTTCTATGTGAATCATATTTTTATTTGTACCGATATATTGAACGGATTTTGAGATTATTTTTCACTTCCCCTGCTATCATGTTCAGAAAATCTTGACCTTTTTAGATGTTTAAGTTGTGTAAACGAAGAAGAAAGTTATGTATCCCACCATTGAAGTGGCGGAGATTGGGGTGGCTGCTAGCGCACTTTTCTATGCTTTACAGCGTGTTTGTATGTGTGCCTTCTGTTAACCAATGTTAAAATGCTTTGTTCATTTGTCTTGACCTTTTTAGATGTTTAAGTTGTGTAAACGAAGAAGAAAGTTATGTATCCCACCATTGAAGTGGCGGAGATTGGGGTGGCTGCTAGCGCACTTTTCTATGCTTTACAGCGTGTTTGTATGTGTGCCTTCTGTTAACCAATGTTAAAATGCTTTGTTCATTTGTGTGTGCATGTCTGTTCTGTACGTGCTTGGTCTGCCTTTTGCTAATGACACATTTTACAACATTTACGTGTGTGTGCCTTCTGCTACCAGCACATGTTAAAATGAATTGTCAATTCACAGATCAGATGCTGTCAATGACGATAAGGTGGTAAAGTTATCAATTTCTTCAAAATTATCAGATACAGAGAAGTCAATGAAGAATCTTATTGCAGCTGCTCAAGCAAAGAGGAAAGTAGCTCAATCCCTGTCCCAACTGCATGACAATGCTGCTCCAACAGTTACCACTCAACCTATGGTTAGTGGGAGGACTCCAAGTCCAGCTGTACATCCTATTTCGATAGATACTTCTTTTAACAAAGATGGAAAAGGGTTATGTCCTTCTTTTTCTTCTCCATCTGCACCTTGTTGGCAACTTACAACAACAAACCGAATAGACAATGAAGAGTATGGGTCTAAAGCTAGTCCTGCATATAGACAGTTTGGGGGTTCTCTAAGTGGTGGTACTGAAGCTGCTATTGCTCGTGATGCTTTAGAGGGTATGTTGGAGACACTATCACGAACAAAAGAAAGTATTGGACGAGCGACACGGCTTGCAATTAATTGCGCCAAATATGGTATTGCCACTGAGGTGAGTCTACTTTATCCATGTACTTTTGGCTTATACACATCCTCTATCTTTACCTCCTATGCCTGTCAACTTTAATAACATTCACACCATATTTGTTTGTAATCATGTTTCATTTTTAATGCTTATCATAGTTATCATGCATTGCCTGCCAATATACATTGTGTATTACCTATATATTCAATCTATTACATTGTTTATTAGGTCAAATTTTGAATGGATCTTCTTGACTACTTTTATTATTGGTGATTTTAACGTCTAAGACTATTCAGTCTTTACCCTTCTTTTAATTGGTATCGATTCCTTTGACTATCTAAGTGATTTTTACTTTTATTGCAGCATAGTTCTTCAGCTTTGCATTTTGGTCAAGTGAGGTTCATTATAGGCACTTTGGTGTTAGTCATAATTTACTTTATGTTTTATATAATTTTGTTCATCTATACTATATAACCGGCATCTTCTTATATGTAGCAACTATTTGTCCTGTTTCAAATTTTTATTTTTCTCCAATTTCCAATTTGCCTATTCTCTTGAAGTTGTCACCTCTGATGTCTTGGAATAAGTCTGAAATGATTTTGTATGTTTGATCACATGCAGGTAGTAGAACTTCTAATTTGGAAATTGGAGAGTGAGCCTAGCTTACACCGGAGAATCGACCTTTTTTTTCTTGTAGACTCCATCACCCAGTGTTCACATAGCCACAAAGGTACTTGGATATAAGATCTTCACAATTTGATTGAAACTGTTTGTCATGCTTATGGTTATGCCTTATTTATGTTTAGCACAAGTTTAATGCTGATTTAGTTTATTTGCTCTTTGAAGTAATTTTAAATCATATCAATAATAATCAGGAAAGTGTTTGCAATTCTTGTTTGAAAAGGTCTACTATATAATTGTTACTGTACCTTGACGATAACTACTACCATGACCAATCAATTACATTCGTTTTACGAAATAGTTTTATAACAAGTATAAGCAACCCCGTAATAAATACGTTTGACAATGTTTTTGCCTTCTGAAATATTCAGGAATTGCTGGGGCCTCATATATTCCTACTGTACAAGCAGCATTACCACGCCTTTTGGGTGCTGCTGCTCCACCAGGAGCTGGTGCTCAAGAGAATCGTCGCCAGTGTCTCAAGGTTATGGCTGCTCTTATCTCTAAATTAAGAAGACTACCCTTCATTCTGACAGAAGAATTTGTTGCTCATAGGTTCTGAGGTTATGGCTTGAGAGGAAAATTCTTCCCGAGGCACTTCTTCGTCGATACATGGATGACATTGAGGTTCCAAGCGATGACTTGAATTGTGGATGTTTTCTAAGACGTCCATCACGAGCTGAGCGTTCTGTTGATGATCCAATAAGAGAGATGGAAGGCATGTTTGTTGATGAATATGGCAGGTATCATATGATACATGGTTGTTATAAATATATCTTTAGCTTTATCTTGTTTTATGGTTTGGCCAAGAATTCAATTTTATAGCCTCGAGGTTTAAACTAAATTCCAACTAACAGTTACTGTCTGTAATCAATTAGCATCCTTTGTTTTCCTCTTCCTGTCCCTCTGTGGAAGACATGATTCCAGGTATATATTTTATGCATGTAATCTTCAAAGTATTTTTCTTGAAGAAGCTGAGAAAGAGCAGAACAGTAACTTGATAAATAATCCATTGGATTAACAATTCAAAGTGTTACTCTGTAAGTTGACCAAGTGCAACTTGAATTAGTGTAGTCGACAATCTTCCATTGAAAATATGTCATCACCATCAGGGGCGGATTTATATAGAGTCCAAGGGGGGCCACGGCGCCCCAGTTTAAAAAAAAATGTTGATTACTATATAGATATTTTTGCAATTTTAAAATATATATTAGTTTGACCCTGTAATGTACAAAGAATAAGTTAGCTCGAGTGGTAGCACTTTGGGCTTTTAATTGAAAGACATGAGTTCGAATCTAATCTCAGTTAAATGTTTTATTTTTGCAATTTTAAAATATATATTAGTTTGACCCTGTAATGTACAAAGAATAAGTTAGCTAGAGTGGTAGCACTTTGGGCTTTTAATTGAAAGACATGAGTTAGAATCTCATGTCAGTTAAATGTTTTATTTTTGCTTCCTCTTTTGTATATTTTTTGTTATTGAAGTTCAATTAACATAGCAACTTTTTCTAATATGTAGTACCACAGCCTCCCCAGGATTTTAATCCTGGCTCCGCCCCATTCACCATTCACCATTTCTTATGTTTACCATCAGTTATAACAGATCTACTACATAGAGCTCTGTTTTTCTTTTATTTTCTTATTGTCATACTGTAAAATGACTATATGTAATACCATACAGAGAAGGAAATGAAGGAAAATCAGTGCAAGAAAAAAAAAAGAGAACAAAAGTAAAATATAAGATCTTCCAAATTTTAGAGGAGATCAGAAGCATGGAAAATAAAACAAACTTAAACAAAAAAACCCAATGATGATAATGAGAATGCAGATAGTGGAAAGAAGAAGAGATCAAAGCATGGGAAAACAGAAAGAACTTGAAAAAACCCAACAAAATCCAATGGTTTGGTTTTGCTGGTACTTTTCATATCTGAAAAACTTCTAGAAGAAAATTTCAAATGGTTTGGTTTTGCTGGGACCATGTTGCATAGGCACCAGGAAAGGAAGAGGGGGGGGGGGGGGGGGGGTGAAATCATGCCCATGTGGTAGGTTTTTGTACAGATTCGGTAGGATCTTTAAGGTATGGCCAGACTTGGGTTGTAAATGGGAGGGGTACAAACCATGCACAAACCCAACCTGAATTTGGTTCTGATTCACAGCTAAGATTCGGCATGGGTTCTAAATTTAATTATTATGTTTTTTCAAGACGTTTTGGGTTACATATCTGATGTGAGAATGGATATTGAAAGAATGTCAGGTAAGAATTCTTCCCTGTTGCAGAATTCTACTATTTGAAATATTCAATCCATTCTGATTCAGTCTTTCCTTTGTTTTCAGTCTTCCCATCAGGCATGTATTGCAGAACAACTCAATTTGGGACAGTGTTTCGAGTACCATAGCACATTACACCTATTCATTTCTGAGTATCTTCCTTTTATCAATTGCCATGCTGATATGTTTACTTACCCTTCTTTTTACCCTTCAAGTTCCAATATATAGTCTCTATTATTCTCCACGTAATACTTCTGATCTCACGGAATGGTGTTGTCACTGAGAGTTTCTCTGATTTCCACCTATGATGTTCATTGATCCTGTCTACCTTTGTATTTGCATTGAGTATTGCAAGATGGCCACCTTACTTACCTATGAGTCTCTCTTGCGGAATCCATGGATCAAACCACAAAGAAATAGTTAATCTGTTTGCAATTAAGGCTGACATGACCTTTCTCATCATATTTTTCCAAGTAGTAAAAGGCTTTGGTATCAATAGATTGATCCCAGAAGCTCTTAACACTTTGGTATTTGTTCTTTGGCCACTTCCAAATTGAGTCTTTATTCAGTTACTTCCAGATAAGCTTAAAATTGAACGGCTTGCTCATAACTGACTGCTTCCTTGGTCCCAAGCTCTTCTTGGTTACTGTTACATTTTCCCAGCTAATAGCATGTATTTCATTGTACCATAGGAAGTCTGCACACATCCTTTCTATCCTCTGAATTACTAGAAAAGGTAATTAATATTTTTGTGATCAGTTGAGTTCAGTTGCAGATATTACACTCATTAATTCTATTATACCGCCTGCAAACAGCACCCTAGCTTGCCACCCTTCTAATCTTTCCCTGCAGTCTACAATAATTTTTGACATATGAGCATCCTTATGCATTAAGATGGCAGTCAGGATAATTATAGGCAATTTCCGTCTGTAATACCTGTTTATCTTTTCCTTGCTGCTACACAGTTAACTAAAGAAGATTCTGCTTTTTTTGTTAGTGTTTAATCCAGACCAGCAAGAGAGCACAATTATCACATCATTAATGTTTACAACTGAATTAGCATCTTACTTTGGAGAAGACAAAACTCATTTTTTCTTATAGTAAGGGTGCAAGAGTAGCTATACCTTTTTCTGCACCTTTGTTCTCTTCCGTATCAATTAGAGAAGTGATAACTACATTACAATGGTTAACATATAAGGAGATAATGGGTCTACTTGTGCCTCTTGTGCTTTGAATGAAATCATGTGGAGTGCGATTGATCAATATAGAGAAGGTTGAGGTGGTCACTCTTGAATCAGTTCTAATTCATTTCTTGTAATGCCCATACAAACGTTCACGTGACATAAAGTGCCTATTTAACATCATAGGCTTTTCTCGAGTCAATTTTGGCACTCCTTTTCCCTCTCCATTTTGTTTGAAAGTTTTTAAGAAGTTCATGAGCAAGAAGAGATCACGGGACATAAAGTGCCTATTTAACATCATAGGCTTTTCTCGAGTCAGTTTTGGCACTCCTTTTCCCTCTCCATTTTTTTGAAAGTTTTTAAGAAGTTCATGAGCAAGAAGAGTGTTATTAAAGGCTATCGGTTTTTGGAAATGAGTTTTCTTAATATTTCCTTCATCCTTTTGCACATGATTTTAACAATGATCTTATAACTATATTAAGACTATGAAGGATATTATGATGGAGTTACGAGTATGTGAATTATTGAAGGAGATAGTAAACAATTATCTATTATTCTTGAATCAACATTTAGTCCTTACCTTTGACTTAGATCAAGGATCAACATTAAGTCCTTACATTTGACTTAGATCAAGGATCAACATTAAGTCCTCACCTTTTTGCACTAGTTACGAAAGACCCTCTCTTGCTCTTAACAAGCTACATATACTGCTCCTTAGGCAAGTTTAGTAGTCTTAAGCAAAAACTCTTCTTGAACTCACTTGCCAGGGAATCCTATCCACTTGTAGCCGGTGTTTCGTCTAATTGGATTTGAACCTATAATTACTAGGCATATGCAAGAGGGGGTTCCATGATGTATGACGTTGGTTGGTATATTAAAATTCTAAGTGTGAAGAAAAAATTTGGAATATAAGGATTTTAAAATTAGTAGGACAACATTGAGAATATGAAATGTAAGTTAAACCAGAAGGCAAAGAGAAATGATGGCACAATACATATAAATGGACAAGAGATACCTTGAATAAAAGTTTTTGGTATTTAAGATCAATTATTTATCATGACGAAGAGATTGAAAATGATGACATGCAAAGAATTAAAATATGATGGTTATGTGATATTTTTATCTTAATAAAAAAATATGATGGTTGAAATAAAGTGTTTCTGAAGTACTTCATAATCATAAGATACCTTTAAATGTGAAAGAAAGTTTTTTCATATTACGGTTATAAGACCAACCATGCTTTATGGATATGAGTATTGGACAATTAAGAAACATGTCCAGAAAATTAGTGTAGCAGAATTGAGAATACTAAGATGAATGAGTAATACATTAAAAGATATGATAATAGATGAGTGTTTGATGAGAAGTTAGAGGTGGCACCAATTGAGGACAAGATAAGAAAAAGTCATCTTAGGTGATTTTGATACATGCAACGTTGACCAATAGTTGCGCTCGTAAGGAGCTACAAGATAATAGTTGAAGGAGTCGGTAGGACTAGAGGTAGGCTAAAACGAACATAAATTGAAGTTTTAAAGAAGGATATGGTTTTGTTAGCGTTATAGAGGACACAACCCGAAATAGAATTGAATGAAAGAAAATGATTCAAACGAATGACCATATAATTTTGGGATAAAGGCTTGTTTTTGTTGTTGTTGTTGCAATATCTTATAGATAAAATTGTATGGTTCAATAGGTCTAAACTCTTTTTGGTTAAGTTGAAAGTGTGTGTCCATATATATACACACACTAGTTATCCTCGTGTCTCCGACACTCCTTGATAATTCGATTTTAAAATTATTTTTCATTTATATCATTTAATAAAATCTTTACTAATATTTTTTTATTAGTTTGAAGGTTTTTTTTTATTGACATATACATGTCATATTCGTAGCCATTTTGACATACCTTCTATATTTTAATCGTGATCCTTCTTTATCCTTTTATGTTTTGGCAGGAAACACCCCTTTTATATATATATATATATATATATATATATATATATATATATATATAACAAAACAGAGTTGTGTTTCACGCATAGTTTAAAGTATTGGCCGATACCGATCCGATACGGCCGATACCGATACAGTTTGGCATGTCCCGATCCGATACCGACCGATACCCGATACTGACCGATACCGACATTAGAGGTCTTTTTTCAGTCAATTCGGCAAAAAAAAATTGAATTAAAAAGACCAATTAGAAAGGATGTAAAAGCATAGTAAGGTTGTAAAAACATATAAAAGAGGAAAACTTATCTATCGCATATAAATCAATCAACAAGGATGACTACTATTTCATTCAATATCAAAAATACTAAGAAACAATACTGAAAATACTTTAAATTATGCATAAATGTATAAAATATATTCTTTTAAATGTTAATAATTTAGTAATAGTTGTTTGCTTTCCGATACCAAAAAATCCGATACTCCGATCCGAAACCGCCGATACTACCGATACTACCGATACCGCCGATCCCGATACTCATAGGAATGGTCCGATATCGATTCCGATACCGATACTTTGAACCTTGGTTTCACGACAAAAGACAAGTGGATAAAGGACACCCATGATATACCAATAGGAGTATTCCCAACAGAACATGAAGTGTCGTGATTAAAACATGAGGGTCTTTCTTGACAAGTTTATATGTCATCTAAAGAAGTGTCACGTTAGGTCAATAGTTTTAAATGTATTATTATTAGATGATATGAATGGTAAGCAATTTCTAGAACTGATTTATGAAGGGGTGCTAGATGCATGAGACGATTCATGAAGGAGTGCCGGAGGTACGAGGATAACTAGTGTGTATGTAGATATATATACACACGCTACCGATGAGTCTCTATGAAGAGATACAATAGTATGATTTTGTCTCATGTATAGATTTCATTTTTTTACCTTGATGGACCTTCATTTTATGATTGATCACCATTATCGTCTAAGCATGATCTCCTACCAGAATATGGTCGGCTATGGAGCATAAGAGCTCCAGATAAAGTGGCAATGTTTTATTATTGCCTGCCAACATGACATCGACTGTGTGATAGTGACGAATTCCTAGCAATGTAGCTAACTACACCAAGAGTATGCCTTGCTAAAAAACCTAATGACTATTTGGTGCGTAGGTAAGTCTACCTTTTTGGTACATGTTTAAGCTCAATGCAATCAATGGACACCTTCCAACTTCTCATGTCACATTAGCCAAAGAGCTGTTAGAAATCACAATACAAGTTATAGTTGACTAGTAAATAGGAAATTGAATAAGGCACACTTACGACTAACACTCAGTAAATAGAACATACACACACTTAGTTTGTGATAACAATATAGTATTTAGTACTTTTGGTGTTCCAAAAAGCTGGCACCTAGGTGGCCAACCTAGGCACTAGGAAATCATTGTTGCTAAAGGTAGATCCGGTAGACCCCTTAAGCAGTTCACGAGATGTCACCCTTATCATACTCCTCCCAGTCTCTCCAGGATCCTAAGACTAAATCCGGAACCCTAGGCCAGGAGAACCCACAGTTGTCGCCCTTATGAGATTATATATATATATATATATATATATATATATATATATAATTTGCTCTTTGTTAGTGATCATCATCGTAGACCCATACGCCATTTTTCGTTGGGTCTACGATGGGAAAGGGAGGCTTGTCGTTCAGTGCTACGACGTTGGGGAACGTAGAATCGGGTGGATGGACTACGGTGGCGTGGCGTTGACATGGAAAAATCCCGACGGGTAAATGCCCCGGGAGATGACTCGTTCATTCGATCGGATGGCGGCATTAGACAACAGGAGGAGGTTGCAAAAGGGGCCGAGTTTGTCTACGGTGCCTATAGTTTGA
The DNA here is from genome assembly GCA_036927795.1 of Iris macrosiphon. NCBI lineage: Eukaryota > Viridiplantae > Streptophyta > Magnoliopsida > Asparagales > Iridaceae > Iris > Iris macrosiphon. The sequence continues at coordinate 77,061,338 of JAYESA010000017.1, read as the reverse complement.
TCGGGTAAAGGCAAAGAGAACGACAATACTCTTCAACGACGGATGGAAGGCGCGAGGAGATGGGAAGGATATGTGGGCAGTCAACGGGCCACGGAGAGTCCAAGGCATCCGGCTAGTGCAAATACGAGCCCATGCTAGGGACCTATGTCCGGAGGGATGTTCCATGAAGATCCTCCACCGAGTGAGCACACAGGTAATGTGTCCGACAAATCGTGGGCATCTATTTGCAAATCTGGCATGTTAGAGACAATTGCAACAATGCATTACGTTGCACCAAAAATAATCAATGGGCAGAGAAGGGTAGTAGTCTTTATGGAAGAAGAATTGAATGCTACGACTAGTCGATGACAGAACGTTGATTTTCTGTCTTAGGTGATCGTCCCTTCTCCAGTCAGATCAGAGCGTTCGCCAACTGTGTGGAGGCCCCATGGCAACATCAGCATTGAGATTTTTTTGCATGATAATGGCTTCTTTATCGTTAGATTTGGACTATAAGAAGACGTGGAACACATCCTACAAGGGAGGCCTTGGACTTTGATGGCCAGTTGATTATTCTTAACCGATGGAGCCTAGACACCAAGTGTGATGAGTAGAAGCTCTTGCACACGGTCCCAGTCTGGATTTGTCTTCCGGAGCTCTCAGTCCACAACTGGGATACACTGCTTTTAATGAAGTTGGCAAGTCTGATAGGTAGATCGATCAAGTCTGACGAGGCAACGAAGAAACAATCTAGACTGTCGTATGCCAGGGTGTTCTTGGAGATTGATACGTCTACTACTCTACCTAGGATACTGGAATTTGAACTTCCTACGGGATAAATATGTTCTCAAGTCGTCAAGTATGAATGGGTCCCTCCGGTTTGTAATAGTGTCGGTGCTTTGGTTATGTGAGTAGATTGCGTCAGGTAGGGGTTAATGGAGGTGATTGAGCAACGCAACCGATACATCGAAGGCACGAAGAGGGCCTCAATAATGCTGGAGATGAATATATTGATGAAGAAGTTGACTTAGCATTATATGCGAATATATCTGGTTTGACATCTGCAGTTGTTGCTGGGGCGCTAGGGATCAGAGAATGATGGTGGTGGCATCGTCTGTCCAGGGGCTCATATCGGATCGGGCTGCGGGTAAGAGGCCGGTATCAGTGGTCGCTGTGTAGTCATTGACCAGCTTTTGGAGCATACACTGAGTCAACCGATCGAACTAAGCGAGCAGCATACGATGCAAACTAGAAGCCAAGTTAGATCTATAGTTCGGATGTTAGATGGGAATGTGGCGACAGCTCCATATATCAACTATGCGAGGAAGAAAGGAAAACTTAGAGCTGCAAATGAAGGGGTGGGCCATCCTCAACCAAATCATCTGGAGTGAGTCGACCAGACTCTTGTGAAGAGAACTCGAAATAGAGGCTACTTAAGAGATGTAGTGAAGAGCATAACGACGAGGTAGATGGACATGCACTCGATATGCAGACTAAATTCACCAATAACCTGGTGGTGGGTTTAGGTGGGAATCAAGGTCATGCAAATTGTAATTAATGTCTATCTTGACTTGGAATACTAGGGGTGCAAACTCATTAGGACGTTGGAGGGAGGTTAGAAGTGAAACAAGGAGGACGCAAAGCTTTATTATTGCTCTTCTGGAAACAAAAATTAGATCGGAACGGAAGATGACGAGTCTCCCAGTTACTGGTCCCAGGTTAATAACCTGAGTGAAGGCGGGATAGCGAGGATTTGGATCCTTTGGGACTCAAGGATTTGGTCGGGGCACACATTACACATGTTTGACCAACTCATTGCTGTTGAGTTTACCAATAAAGGTGGTCTACAAATTATTTTTGGAGCGGTTACAGGCACAATGACCGAAGGGTGCAGGATTCCTTATGACAGGAGATAATTCACATCAACTGCATTGCGGAGACAACTTCGTCTACCTCTACTTTTGCGTGGGGACTTTAATGCTAGGTTATTTAGTCATGAAAAGGTAGGGGGTGATGGGTATCAGACTATTCTAGCAGATTTTCAGAACTGTCTTCTTCGAGCTAGTCTTCAATGTCTTTAACGAACGGGTTCTATATGGACATGGAATAATAAGGCTATAGATAATTGGATTTATGCCAGCTTTATCGGGCAATAGGGAATGACCGATGGTTTGCGAAATTTCTATCGAAAATTGCGGAGGGACGGGTACCTCTCACCAGTGACCACTCACCGGTGTTGGTTACGTTGGCAACAGAGGTGGCTAATAGGAACAAGCCTTTTCGATTTAATAATGCCTGGCCGACTATGCGAGGTTATCAAATGGTTGTAGAAGCAGGGCTTTGAGTCGTCGCTCGCGGAACTCGGCAATACTGTTTCATGCAGCGACTGGAGGCTATTAAACTTCACCTGAAGAGATGGCATATGGAGCGCCCCCGCCCGTCTTTGGCACTCAAAGAGGGGGAACTCCGACGTATCCAGGAGTTGCTACATGTAATACCTCAAGACCCACTACTCTCTACTCATGAGAAGGAGCTCCAAGAGGAGGTTAATATGTTATCTCTTCAAGAAGAAATACAATTAGCACAACGGGCTAAATGCTTCTGGCTTACGGATGGTGATAGGTGCTCGAAATTCTTCTACGACATCATTCGGCTTAGACAACATAGGAATCGCGTCAGCAAGCCTATTGACATGCAAAGCCGGACTATATCAGCGATGGAGGACATTAGTGATGAAGCAGTACGATACTATCAGCAGCTATATAATCAAAATAACCACCGCTCAGTGTTTTCCGAGTTAATTTGTAAGAGATTGATGTCCGAGGAGGGCAACCATCAATTACTGGTGCCAGTTAGTATAGAGGATATAGAGCGTATGGTGAAGCAGGCTGACCCCAATAAAGCTCCTAGTCCGGATGGCTTATGTCTTTTACTTCTCAGTGAGATGGAATTAAATACGAGATTTATATAGTCTATGATTTTTTAGCCAACGGCCGACTCCGAGAGATTAATCATACATTGCTCACGCTTATTCTGAAGAAAGAAGGGGCTACATGACTGGCCGACTATCGACCTATTTCGTGCTGCACATAACTTCGGTTATGTGTCGGCGTATGCAGAGTATTATGTAGGGGCTTATACCTCAGAATCAAGCTGCCTTTGTCAAAGGAAAGTCCATTGCGGAGAATAGTTTATTAGCCCATGAGATGGTATGCAACTTCAACAAAGTGGGTGGTCGGAAAGCGTGTATCAAGCTGGACCTGCGAAAAGTGTATGACACAGTAAGCTGGGAGTTCGTATGCCATATTATGTGGGAGATGAGATTTGATCCGCTATGGGTGGCAATGATACACGAATGTATAATAGGGCAGCCCGATGGTTTCTTTTCCAGTAATTGCGATTTACGTCAGGAGATCCATTATTTCCATATTTATTCACTAGGTATGGAATATTTTACTTGCATGATGGACATGACAATTCAGCGCAAAAGTATCATTTCGCTATATAGAGAGGTTACACCTATCGTTTTGCATCTTACTTATGCTGACAATTTGTTAGTTTTTTTTGTTCCTACGGATAGGGGCTTACACTCAATGTGACGTATAATGGCTGATTTTGGAGATTTATCGGGATTGCATCTGAATAGAGACAAGAGCAAGGTCTACTTTAATCTGCATTGTCCAGATCAGGACGACCTTCAGAATATTCTCTATATAAAGTGAGGGACTTTGCCAATGAGATATTTAGGACTTCCTCTGTCAATCAACTATGTGCAGGCACATGAATGTCAGAATATGATGGAATACCTTTAGCGTCGTATTAAGGGTTGGCATGCTCAGATACTTTCCTTTGGGGGTAGAATAGAGCTTGTACATTCGGTTATAACGGCGATATCACTTTTTTGGCTTCAAACTATATTGCTACCAGCAACTACCATTCGTAGAGAAGAAAATGTGTGCTCATTTTATATGGAGAGGTGAAATTCACACCATTGCCTGGAAGGACTTATGTCAACCTAAGGAAGAGGGTGGCGTTGGATTACGCTCGCTATTCTACCTTCGAGAAGTGGCGGGCGTTCGACTAACATGACGTTTCTCCAGGGGCGGTCGTTATGGGAAAGTTGGATGCAGGGAAGATATTTTAAGGGAGCTAATTTCTGGTGTTAGCAGTTCAACAATAATTTCTCAGTTACTTACAAAACGCTCTTACGAGCTAAAGCTACTGTACAACCGTTGATCTCTCGCCGGTTTGGTAGAGGAAGGAATACCCATTTATGGATGGATGGACCCGTGGAAAAAGAATAGGGTGGCAATCCTATGTATTGACTGGAAGAAACGAATCATTTTAGATGATCATGAAATATGGTCATTGGCATCTCTCGGCGCATCCAGTAGGTCGTAAGTTTGCTAATTTAATCAGCAGCATCCCAATTGATCCTAATATAGAGTTTGTTGATTTAATCAGTAGCATCCCAATTGATCCTAATATAGAGACCGATGAATGGTGCTGGGATGATTCAAAGACATGAGACTTTGATATTCAGCTGGCGTACGAACGTATTCGGCCACATGGACCTACAATGGCTAATGTGGAGTTCATTTGGCTGAGGAAGGTAGCTACAAAGATGCAATTTCGCATGCTCAAAGCTATGTTGTCATGGGCAACGCCTAGGTGGCCTAGGTGTCCAGGTTAGGGGGAGCTCGCCTAGGCTGCCTAGGCACGCCTAGGTGGGCGCCTAGAGGCGACCCGGGGAATTCCAGAGGCGCGCCTAGGCGCTCAGAGAACAAGTATCACTGAAGTCATACTTTACATCATATTATACACATTCTTAAATCTTAATACATCATGATACGATATCATATCAGTCACAAGTATATACTTTTTTTGCAACATGTACATGTATACAAGATTCTGGGGGTCACTGTACTTCTGTTGGAAGCCTGGAAGTGCACCTCCTGCTGCTGCCTGGTTGTTGCAGGAAAAAGTCTAGGCGGGCGCCTAGGCTAGGCGGGTGGCTTGTCGTCTCGCCTCGCCTAGCGCCCAGTACAACATAGGCTCAAAGCTCTTAGAGGTCGATTACTTACAATGGACCGTATTGCTCGTTTGGAATACAAGTTAACTATTAGGGGTGCCAGCTATGTCAGCATAATGTATAGTCTTATAATCATTTGTTCTTTCATTGTGAGTTCACGTGGACATTATGGATACAACAATGTAATTTATTACACATTCATGTCAGCACATCCAGAGACATGGTTAGTCAAATAGAAACAATATCTCATCAGTGTGGGTGAGGTAGCAGGTGGTTCCGGGAGGCGCAGATTCGGTTATCGGCAATATCGTAGCACATCTGGAAGGAACATAACAAACGAATCTTCAAAGGCTTGCACACATCCCAATTGGGTGTCCAGCATAACATTGAGTTTGACATTAATGTCATGATGTAAAGTGAATTGAGATGTAAATGCTAATTATCAATAAAATTATATATATATATATATATATATATATATATATATATATATATATATGAGGAATAAGGATTTTCGCTCTTAAGCATCCCTGAATGTTCCTCGAAATTGCAGCCGTTGGATTGTATTTTTTGACCGTTCAGATTAGATCAAAATCTTACGAGAAATTGAGTAGTTTAAGATCTAATATGAACGGTAAAAAAATACAGTTCAACGACGGCTATTTTGGGGAACATGCAAGGGATGCTCAAGAGCGGGGATTTCAATCCCTTGTTATATATATATATATATATATATATATATATATATATATATATATAGAGAGAGAGAGAGAGAGAGAGAGAGAGAGAGAGAGAGAGACCTTCACAACAAATAAGCTCTAAAGGTTTATTTTATAGGATTTGAAAACAAAGTATATATTTTTTTGAACGGTTAAATAAACTTCTACCTGGTGTAAGCACGACTTTTTTTTACATCAATCTCCCCGCACTAAGCATGAATCTACCTCTCTATATGACACTTCTTGATTTTTATGGGTCTAATGAATAATTTCTCGATCCACCATTCGAGTCGATCTCCTGCGCATGCTCTATCCAGACTGACCGTATCCTCTCCGCCCGCATAGACTGACCTTCCAAGTCCAGCGCTCAATCAGCTACTATCTGGATATCTCAGTTTATCACTTTATCCGCAATTTTAATTAAGGCATAGAGCGCCCATAGGGGTTCGAACTACAAACTTGATTTTTCGTGTCCTTGTCTCCAAAGACTTGTTACTTGAGCTAGTGATTGTTGACGAAAATCAAGTGTATATATATATATATATATATATATATATATATATATATATATATATATGGACGGAATATTACACCAATGTTTATTGCACCAAACAATCTCAACCACACATTTTTTGAATCATGTGGTTATAAAGCATGCTGACATGGTAGCAACTTTAGGGGATGCCTTATAACCACATTATTCAAAATATGTGTGGTTGAAATTGTTTGGTGCAATATCCCGTCCAATATATATATATATATATATATATATATATATATATATATATATATATAGTGGATGCACATGGGATGTAGGAATCTATTCTTATTGGTCCATATGTGTATGACTCATTTAAGAAAATGAACGCGGGCTCATATCCCGTTTATCTCCATATATATATATATATATATATATATATATATATATGGGGATAAACGGGATATGAGCCATAGTGCTCATTTTCTTAAATGAGCCATGCACATGTGGAGCACATGTGGACCAATAAGAATGGATTTCTACATCTCATGTGCACCCATGTGCACTAGTACACTCTATTCCTTGGTCCACATGTGCATGGCTCATTTAAGAAAATAAGCACTATGGCTTGTTTCACATGTGCATGGCTCATTTAAGAAAATAAGCACTATGACTCATATCCTGTTTACCATATATATATATATATATATATATATATATATATATATATATATATATATATACACACCCAAGTGTTGGTGCAGTTGGTTAAGTCCAAGCCTCTTTTGTGAGAGGTAGAGGGTTCAAATCTTGCTAGCTGCATATAATCTGACTTACCTGGAGAGCGTGGAATGGGGCACTTGCATTCTTCCCCGGGTAACCTGTCAACTGCGATTGTGCCCTTCGGTTTTCAATTTTATATATATATATATATATATATATATATATATATATATATATATATATATATACACAAGAAATTGCACGACATTTGTTTCCATCCAACTTAATGTGGCTTTTCTGCATGATAATGAAACTCATTGATCATTTGTGTCACAGGAGAGCGAGTTGGTTTCAAGAAGGCTTTGATTTATGGGGTTGGATACATATTCTCTTCTTCCTGCTATCGTAAAGTGTAGATGTATAACAATTTACATGTTCAAATAAACTTGCAACTTGAGGACAAAGTCCATCATGATATACTTTCATATGAGCCATGGGTTCCGACTTCCACAGATGGACATATGAGGATGGTTAGGCAGGTCAACGTCTAGAAAGACGACTAAATTTCTCGACAAACAACAATGCTCTTCATGCATAGTCCAGTCATTGATCAAGGTCTGGGCAAGGCAACAAGTTCATGCTGGAGATAACAGAGCACATGAGAAGTGCGAAGAGAGAAATAATTGTTGGTTGAGTAGAGGCACTATTAATTTTATGGGCAACCAGTAACTGATGGACGTGGGAATGCTGGGCGGATGAGGAAGGGCGTGGTAGGTAAACATGGTAGGTTTTCTTAGCTTAGAATTAAGTGCAGGTTTCATAAAAGACATACGTACTGGTTTCTATTACCTCACGTGAGTGTTCAAATGTAAGTGTGTGTGTGTATCATCTTATTTGTAAGGAGACCCCTATATTCATTAAGATTATTAAACTTAAGGCTGCTACTAGCTTCCTCACAAGTTAAGTAACCTAATCTTAGGGTTAACCTTGAGCATACCAGGTAACCACACGAATTACCTTTAAGTCCCTAAAGCTTGGTAGAGTGTAAAGGAGGATGGCTTAGGGTTGGGTAGAGAATGACGAGGAAAGGAAGGAGAGATTTGGGGAGGAAGGTGGCTGATGGCTGAGGCAGGTTGGTATGCCGACGGAAGGAGGCGTATGAAGTGATGGGGTAAGTGGGTTGCCAAGGAGGGGTTGATGGTTGGGTTGGAAGATAGAGGGGGTATATGTTTGGGTTTGTTGGTTGGAGTATGAAAGAGGAAAGGGTTGGATGGGCGGACCTAAAGTGTGGTGGCCAAGGGAGAGGAGAAAGTTTGCACAGATTGTGGAGGACGAGCTTTTGGTTGGGTTGGAAGATAGAGGAGGATAGGTTTGGATTGCTCTTTTGGAGGACAGAGGAGAAGGATGGATCTTATGGAGCTACACAATGGTTAAAAAGTGGCATCCATTAACTTAAATGATGGTATGGTCTGTTACTTCCCTTAACCATAGGTGCTTATGAGCAATAATGTTAATGAATATATGGATTTTCTTCCAAATAACAAATTTGTATCCAAAACCCCACAATATATGTATATATATGCACACAACCCAACCCCTTGCTTCCCTGGCTGCTGATACTCCCAAAGTGGTTGCCTAGAAGGCCTACGACGCGACCCTTCACATTTTTCAGCCTCTCTAAGAACACCGAGCACTCCTTGTTCTCACAGTAAATAATACATACACTATTTTACATTTTGTTATCAATGCAAATATTTATGATGAGTAGGTTACGATCTCACACACACACCACACACACACTTACTCCAATTCTGTCAGAATGTTCATGTACTGAGTCTTTGCTCAAGTCCCACTGGAGGTTAGGATCTGGGTTAGGGAAACTAGATTTATTTATTTTGGTTGGAAACAGCAGATTGGTATTTGTGATGTTCTTTTTAAAATCAGTACCATTCACTTTCTAATTTTCTTATAAAATGTAATTGAATTTTCTTTGTGCTATTTGTCATTATAAAAATATTCCTCTAGAATGTAGTTTTCATATTTGCAGTTTCTTCTAACCTATTATGTATACATTTTTGCGTTCTCCAGCAATGCAACAATTCAGCTTCCTGGGCTTTTAACAATAACTTCCAATATGTTCGAAGTTGAAGATGAAGATGATCTCTCTACTGATATATGCAACAAAACTGGCAAGCAATCACAAGATGAAGCTGACAGCATTCCAGAAGAGCAAGATAATTGTGGATTAAGTAGAGGTGATAGGTATCCCCGCTCATTAGAGGTTGTGGATGGCGAGCAGATGGAAGATATGGCTACATCTTTGAAAGATAAGAATGACATATTAAGAAATGGCTCCCTTGAAATGGGTTCTCGATATCAAAAGTTGAGCACAACTATGCAGTCACAGTTCCAAATTCAAAATGAGTTTCCCCCACTGCCACCAGGTCCTCCACCACTACCTTTAGATTCTCCACCTCCACCACTACCTTTAGATTCTCCATCTCCACCTCCGCCCTTACCTTCTTCACCACCTCCGTCACCGCCACCACCACCACCACCATCATCACCACCTTTATCGCCCTCACCCCCACCCCTACCCCCACCTCCACCTCCACCTCCGCTGCTTCCATGGCTACCGCCTCTGCAGTCTCTCCCAAATCCACCTTTACCAGCTTCTCCACCCCCTTCGTTATATGTCTCTGCTGCACACGACTATTGCAGAGATCCCAGTGTAAGTCTTCTATTTAGCTATTTCTCAATGATGCTTTCAATGTAACTTGTTTGACTTCTCTCTTCTGTACAGGGAAACCAATTACAGATAACTGGAAATGCTTTCCATGGCCTTGGTAATTCTGCTTTGAAGAGCGATATGGTATTACAGCAACATGCTAGCTTTGCGACAACTGGAAACTGCAGCACACAAGCTACGCCTGGTTTTACATCCCATAGACCATTTGAATATGGGCGTAACGATATGTATCCAGCATCTCAAGCTTCTAACACAATCCAACAATTCCAACAAGGTAGTGGATCTTTCCACCAGAGACCATACTGCCCCCTACCTGCACAAGCACCTCCATGTCACCCCCTGCCAACTGCACAGCCAGCACCAAATCATTTTCCATATGTGAAGCCCATAGCTCAACAGAATGTACAACAGCCATATAACCCCTACACCGTGCCATCTCATCCTGATAGTCGAAGGCAGTATGGTGTTGATGAACAATGGCTGGCACACACTAGTGAAATTAGCCCAGATAATCAGCATAATGCATGGGCAGGTGGGAGAAGAGGTCAACCATCCTCAGGGACACCTTTTGGTAAGGAAGGTATGTGGTTGTATGTGCAATGGCAATGAACACATTATTAATGGCTCAGATGCACATCTTGTTAAACATTGTAGAATTCTCTATTTTCTCAGCCTCCTGGAAATTATCTTCCCTTAGTACTTGTTTTGCATTATGCATCTAGCAATTTAATATGAAGTAAAGGAAAACGTTGCGGTAATTTGAAAAGTTTCCTATATATGTCCAATTACGGGTTGTAACTGATGTATTTTTTCTTGCAGGATATTTAAGGCCCACCATGGAAAGGCCTTCATCTTACTCTAGGTCTTTTCAACATCCACGGACTGCATCTGGAACTTCAGTTCCTGGTAATCATGGCTTACAGAATTTCAGTTTTTTTGTTAGTTTGTTGATATTCTTTTTATTGACATATATCTATATGTTTTACTTTCCCCAGGTCACCGTTATCCTCAAATGTTACCGTGCAAGCCTGATGATCCTGCTCTTAATTGTTGGAGACCAATATGATACCATTTTAATTAATTGTATTGAAACTGTGGTAAGAATTCTTATGCCCATTGTTTCTGATGTACACATGCTCATACCTAGATATGTTTTATAATCTTCTGCTGGCAAACATTCTATTTTAATTTAACAAATTTGTGGACTATTGAATTCCTCTCATGTTTGTATATGGTTTCAGTTTGACTGTATGATGCGGTGGTTGAAGACTTGGACCTTGTCAAGTTGTTGGAATATTTGTTCTTCTTGACTCACATGTGCAGTTCCTTTTAAAGACGGTGATGATATCTGGCCGTGTTTTTTGGCAGGACTTTGTACATTGTAATTTTGTCTTGACAACTGCGTTCCAGCAGACTAATCACTATTACATGTTAATTACAAATGAGATATATGCAGTCGTGATTCTGTACTCCATTGAGCTATATAATACCAATTCTGTTGCACAGCTTGTTGATTATACTGTTCCATAAACAAATTTCCTCCATGCACAAGTATAGAACTGGTACAGTATTGATAGAACCTGCCTGCATTTGATTGAAGAATTGATATGTAATGAGTTACACTAATGATTACCAGGTTAAGAAATGTTGGGCTGCTACTGGATAGTAATAAGGATGAACTTTTAGTTCACTTGCATTGCCGCATGCTGTTGAAATAAAATCACGAATAAGCATCTTGGAAATATTATAATATAGATAGACATATAGGTACAGGCAGGGGAGTGTGACTTTAGTTCATAAAGTTGTTGGGAGATTTATTCTTAGTACATTGTTGTGCAAGCTAGAGGGGCCATCCAAGCAGAGCTTTTGCACAACCCATTGTTTTTTACTGTGTAAGTAATGAAATTAGTGTTCTGGGAAGGATAGAAAGATAGATTATGAGTTTGTGACATGTATTCATTTACAGCAAAGACTTTAAGAAGATTATGCGTGGTCGTTTAAATTTCAATCTAATTACTGATTTTTCTTAGTGCATTTAAATTTGTCTTTTCTTTTATATGTAGTTGACTTGTTTCTATGTAACATGGATATTTCGGTAGAGGAACATAGTAGATATATGTTGTTTATAGTAAGTGCTAAAAGGCATGATGTATTGGATACACCTTTTGTTATATTTCAAATTCTTAAATAGTAATTATATATCCAACATGAAGGTATGAGTAGAGTGGATTATAATTCATTTATCCAACATGAAGATGTATTGGATACACCTTTTGTTTATGTACTGAATTTTTAGCATATTAGGCATTTCTGTAACTGACTAAACAACATGGGTTGGAGAGTTGGTAGCTTTTGTAGAAGTATTATCTGCATAATGTGGTGTTCATGTAGTTGCCTTTCTATTACATTTAGCATCTTCTTAATAAATAAAAAAAGTTGTAGAGTAATTATTAGTTTTGAAATTGAAGAACTTATAACCTAAAAGATTTAACTGCCTTTTGCCATGTTATAAACTATGTAACTCTACTTTATTGTATTTGAGATGTTCTGGATCTGATGTCTTAATTTTGTGTTGTCATTTTAAACATTAAGAATTTGAAAGGATGTCAGATTATAGACTTCCTAAGATAGTACGACTTTTGGGTACATTTCTATCACATTTGTTCCTCTTTTCTAATGAAAGAATACATGTGTTCTAGTAATTATAAATTTAAGAGCGAGGGACGATATTGTAAACAATCTGTGTGCTTGATCAAGCCTTTTGGTCTGTTCAAGCTTGTCTTAAAATTCTTCAGAGGTTTATCAAGCCAAGCTGATTTTGGTTGAGCCTTGGCCTTGTTTCGAAGCCGACTATTTACAATATTTAAATTGGACATGTTAAGCCTAAACATCATGCTCACTTAGTTTATGACATGGTCTTGATGTTCATATTTACTGTTTAGCTTTTTGTTGGCCGAATTCGTGATCTTAATGCAAATAGTGCAGAAATAGATATGATGCGGATATTTAGTAGAGAAGGTTTCTAGGTGAAAACCAACAATTATGACGGATAACTAAAGATATTTCATTTGTAGAGAAGAAATGCAAGATGGGAAGAGGAGGGATGGACTTAAAAAGTAGCAGTAAAATGGAGAAATATCCAAATGTAGTTTCCTGTTTGGCCCATGCCCTGCCTTAGGTTTGTCCTCTTGATTCTAAGGATATTTAGCTTGTGGCCTGTGGGATCTATGATTATGATACTGGGTTTCAGACTCCTCAACTATCAAAAATCCAGATGTGAGGACACATGTATGTGTATTCTTGTAATTATTGTATAACTAACATGAATATTTATATGTAACTGTTTTTTTGTTTGTGGACTAAGAAATGTAATAAATACAAAATTAGGCATACATGTTGGAATCTTAAAAGAGTATATTTGCTAAATAGGGCATGATACTTATGATCTTGCAAATATTTAGTCATACATAAAAAGGACAAGATTGTCTGTTGAAACAAGTGCCACACAGGTGAACACTGGCGTCGTTAGTAGGTGGATGGATACAGGGAAGATTTATTAGTGGGAATTGTTCTACATATCATAGGATGGAAGTGAAAAGATCTGAACTCACATTATTAACTTTCTTGTTCCACCTTCAACCATCTACCCTAAATGACCTAAATTTTAAGTTAACTTGATGGGAAACATTGAGTTTTCATAGAATTCTCTACAGAATAAGAATGATGCTCCTGACAATTACCACTGACCCACCTGTGTGACATTGATTTGAGTTTAAGCTTAGCTGAACCCTCTCCTTGTATAATTCAAAACAAAAACTTTGTTACTCTAGCAACTATGCTGTACCACAACACTGCCTCAGTCCAAGGTATTATGGTCACCCTATTTATATATGTCGCACTTCATTTCTCATAGACATAACCATGGTACTTCTTCCGCTAGATTTATAGACTTGGCATCATTCATTGTGATCTACTCATTAATTAGCAAGTATGAAGAACGTATTTTGTATGTGAACATTGCTGTTCTATCATCTATGCATGAATAAGTTGCAGAATGAATGCGTTTTAGTAATCAAAGAAAGTAGACCACCTGATGCACTAGCTAGAAGATTTCTAAGCATAACACAGACACAGACAATACATTCTTTTGGTTTTACTGAGTTGGTTACCATTTACCTAGGCAAGTGTGAACAGATTATTCTTGGTTATGTGTGTGTGTTTGTCTGTGTGTGTCACCTTGTCACTATGACAATGTGTATCTAGAACTTTCTCTTAGTTTTTAGACTGTTGCTTACTTAGTAAATGGGCTTTAATATACTGGAAACATATGTTGCACGGAGTAGACATGATACCTGAATGCAGTCTCAACAATACGGAGGCGACACTGATTTTGGCTTGTTCTTGTTCTTGTGTATTTGCAGTGTTTGTATCTTGTCTTTCGATGGTGACATGATAGGATTGGACACCAATTTGGTGTACCTGTGCTTCCTAGCTGAAAGTCACACAACAATGAAGACCTACCTTTTTGAATACTACTACCTACTTGATTATTGGTCTTGGTCATACAGATTTAATGTGAGCTGTAATCATTCAATCAATAAGAAGTAATACAAAACACATCGTTTTTCAATTGAATGAGTAATCACTTTATAGTCTTGTAATACTTTATTGATAGTTATATATATTCGTGAAAGGACTGAGATATTGAATTAAGATTTTATGGAGAAATTATCTTAAAGTAGTTAATAAGGAAGGGTTTTACTTCTATACAGATATTATGATCCTTTTACTTTACCGTCAAGTATCAAACAGTTTACATGAGTGACAAATTACTTAATTGTAGATCAGTATATTAGTAATAAGGATCTGAATTGAACAGGAGAGCGTCCAGCTGTTATAACTCTGGGACTGGGAGTTTACTGTATAGGGCTTCACATTCTTTGTTATATTGTTTCTCTACATTTGTGGGGAAAACCCATATCAAGATTATTTATTTGGCAGTTCCACCTGTTTTTTTTTCTGTTTTCTGAATATTTATTGTATGTTTATAACTGCTTGGCTTCGTAATTTTGTTTTACTAGAATTCTTTGGTTTTGATATTTCACGCCTTTGTTCTTCTATGAGCTTAATCATTTTGCTAAGACAGTGTTCTGATACTGGCAAGGGCAAGTAAGCCATTTTATGTGTTATGTGTCATGTAAGTTTCTTGTTAAAACTCCTTGATTATTGTTGTATAGTCACAAACCTTCCATTGTAAAGTCGGTTATTTTGATTATTTTTGTGTGAGCTGTTACTGGTTTTCCATAGGTTGTTCCTCAAAACTTCAGTGGAGTTGTCCACGAGTGGATGATGTTGTTACTGCTTTTCTGTACTTTCTAAGATAAGGAAACGACATGTTTGATTTTTCCGAAATTTATTTGAGGCTTCATTTTCTTTCCTTGATCGGGAGATATGCATGATCTTCTAAGGAAAATGTAGCATAGAATTTTTCACCTTTTGCTATTATGAGGCTATTTTGCTGATTTAGCAATACACTTAATATAAGATCTTTTCTTATATTTGTATAGGAGCTTAGAAAATGCGGAGAAAATGATATTTATAAACTTGCTAAATATAGGGAAAGGTGCAGAGGCCTAGGTAATGTATCACGATAAAAAATATTGTACAAGAAAATGATAGTAAGGAGAGGTAGATGAGTTATTTCCATAAGTTGTTTAACATTAGAAATATATGCATAGACGATTTAATATTAGAAACAGATGAGATAGTGAGTGATATGTCATATTGCTATTGTTGTAAAATTATAACTTTTTAAGTTAAAGATGCTTTATAAATCTGAAAGATGGAAAAGCTTTAGGACCTGATGATGTTGCTATTGAAGGTTTGGAAATGTTTAAGAGAGGAAATTGATGTGGCTAACTAATTTATTTGACCAAATCCTTATGAATAGTAGACTATGCTGATTATAGTATCATTGTTTATTACTACCTACATATAAAAAAAACGGAAGACATACAAAGTTGTACTCTATGTTGCACGGACACGAATATGACATGACATGGTAAGGACATGCAATACGGGCACGACACTTTATTTTGGTTTGTCCTAGTGTAGTTTGGAGTGTCTGGGATGTGTATGATGATACACGTCCAGTACATGTCCCTCCTTTTGTACTAGATCAAGGTTACTAGCCATAACATGGATCTTTTAAGTGAGTGATTAAGCAAGACTGAAAAAGAAACCAAAATTTCAGAGAACCAATTTCATTTCATACCATAAAGTTGTTAATTTGGAAGCCACTTACATACAAGGAAACAACAATAAGGCCTCCATTTTGCTATGTTAAGGACCATGTCCTCTGAAATGCTAACAAAAAACATAACTTATTTAAAACTTAAACCATGTTCATCAGATCATCTCCTAGTATCCACATCAAGGTAGTCAAAGGCGCAAGGCGCACTCAAGGCGCAAAGGGTCCAAATCGCCCGAGGCGCAAGGCGCACTTAAGGCGCGCGCCTGAGCGACACGAGGCGCAAAAATTATATATATATATATATATATATATATATATATATATATATATATATTCACATCGGATTTCTACATTGATAAACATGTGTGCTTCAAATTCTCCCATGTCTAGGTTGCAATCACTTTGAATTGTGTGAGTGAGAGAGAAAACAATTAATAAAAAAGTACATCAGTTCAAAAAACAGTCTAAAAACAATACAACAGTTAAAAAAAATAGTCTAAACATGTTATTTTTTCACAAGATTTTCAAGGCGCGCCTTAGCTATTCCAAGGCGCTCGAAAAAGGCGCACCTAGGCGCACCTTAGGTGCGCCTTAAGAATTGCGCCTCGCCTGGAGTGCCCTGAGGCGCTGCCCCTGCGCCTAGGAGCAAGGCGCGCCTTAGGCGCGCCTGAGGCGCGCCTTTGACTACATTGATCCACATTATAACTACTATACATTGCTCCTCCTTATAGCCATCTATTAGTCTATGTTACATATGTCCAAACCATCTAAGACATTTTTTTTCTCATCTTGTGCTCAATTGGCGTCATCTCTAACTTCCCATGGATACAATCATTCTTATCCTAACGTTTCTTGTATCACCTCTCATCCATCTTAGCAATTTCTACCTACATACAATGAATTAATTAAAAAAAATAGAGAGGATGAATTTTAATTTGGTTTTATTGATTCAGAAAAAACTTATGCTAGATTACCTAAGGAGAGACTGTTGTGTTTTTTGGATTTGAAAAAGTCTCCAATAGTTACATTGTGATTAAGAAAGATATGATTGATGGACTTACTATTAACATGCGAAAAATTGGAGGAGATATTGTACAGTTTTCACTTATGGTTTGTCTGACATCAATGATCGACATGAATACACAAATTTAGTTGGCATATTCGTTATGAGATTGCATGGTGGATGATGTTTGTTGATAATAATGTGATAGTTGGTAAGAGTAGAAAAGGGTTAATTTCAAAATAGAATTGTGACAGAAACTCGGGAACATAAAGGTACTAAAAAGTTTATTAAATACAAGGTAGTCAAAGGCGCAAGGTACACTCGAGACGCAAATGGTCCATATCGTCCGAGGCGCAAGACACACTTAAGGTGCGTCCGGCTTAAGTAAGACGCACAAATAAAAATAAAATAAAAATATACATAAATAAATAAATTAGTAATGTAAGAAATAAAACCAAATAACATATTAAAACCAACAGAAGCATGTTAAAACATAACCAAGTGAACTAGCATAGCATCAGACTAACAAGTGTATTCTCACTACCACCGTTTTAGTAAATTTTGGTTTTTCGAGTTCAACTATAACCAACTTTGACAATCGTGGAAATGACTCTCTCCCTCCTATTTGTATGAGATCTCACTACCTCAAAAGTTTTTTTTATAAAATAAAATAAAAAACCTAAGGCATGTCTTTTCTTGGTTGCGCCTTACTGAAAGGCGCGCCTTGGGTGCGCCCGGAGAAAGCCGCCTTACCTAATGAGGTGCGAGGTACAGCTGCTGCGCCTTTCTGCGAGGTGCGCCCGAGGCGCGCCTTTGACTACCATAATTAAATGTAACTTCAATCATCATAACTTTATGTTGAAATGTTGAACATAAGCTATTTTCTAATTCTGGTGGAATATAGGAGCACAATGCGAGTGTGGTTTATTTCGTCGTGGAGTAAAACTAGGAAAAGTAATGCTCTCTAAATGGCGCTAAGAACAATATAACGATTTGGTCAAGTCATTATGTAATTAATTACCTAGGGATATCATCAGAAATTGGTTTTCTTATTTTATCATTATAATTCATTCATTGATATTTTAGGGAAACATGTGTTCATAATAAGTTTCGTGGGTTTCAGATGGATGAGCATAATATTGTCATTGTATTTCTATATTCTGCTGTCAATCCTTTAGGTACATGAGTTATTCGAGCTTACTTTATATAGTATATGTTCTAATGGAAACTTCCCAATTTGAAAGTTAAATTGGTATTCTTCTTCTCTGTATCTTTTTGTGATCATGAATTTTTTTTTTCTTCCTTGTACCTAATATTGAGGTTTCTTAAATACGCGAGGCCTGGTTTGGGACTACTGCTGCTTCTTGAAAGTAGCAGGACAAGCAGCTTCTGAGAGCAGCCTCCACCTGCTTCCAAAAGCTGTCCCAATCTTTTCAAAAGTTTTTTCATAAGCTACTGAAACCAAATAGCTTCCGAGACTGATATTCAACAAAATAAACAGAAGCATCATGATAAGCAATTCCAAACCTATCCTTAATTGGTCTTAGCCTTAACTGTGCAAGCCTTCTAAAATCCTGGAATAGGAGCGGAATAGGAGCTTTCGTAAAATATGTTTATACTCCTAACTTTCATAATGTCATAATTGTTTGTCTCGATTTGATCTACAGCTTCATAATCTATATTGCATATGGAGTAATAGGAGTTCAGCTATATTTTTTAAACACAAATCATGCATTTTATAACCTTAGGAACTTCCATCTTCATATTCACAGATATTATAGTAGTAAGTATAATATATATTGTTTTTTCTTTTAGGATCTTTGAACTTTCAAGACGTCACTTCAAAATTTAAGTACTTAGAATTAAATGGAAGATAAGAATTACCATGCTGTAAAGGCCAGACTTTTCTTCATGCATTTCACTTAAATATTTTGGTTTTCGACAAATGAGGGCATCACTTGGCTCGATGGTAAGGCTTGTTGCTTGCATCTTGGAGGATGTAGGTTCGAGTCGGAAAACCTCCTCTTCGTATACGGGGGTAAGGCTGTTTACCTATTGACCCTCGTCATACCCTGCATAAGTTGGAGGCAAGCCTTGTGGTGCTGTGGCTTCCTTTTTATTTTCGTTTTGAAGAAACATATAAACGATTTATGAGTCTTTTTCATAGATTTATATGGATCTTGTTATGCAACTGTTTATGCAACTGTTTATTCTATTTAGTATTAAACTAAAGAACTACATATATTAACCAGGCTCATTCCAAGGGCACAAATATGACAGGACACAATATGAAAAGGGAACATTAGTACTCCTAGTGTAATTCGGAAGGTACATGTTGTGTCCGACATGTGTCCATTATAGGCAAAACATGGAATCAAAATACAATTTGCATTGTCCATGCTTCCTAAAACAGGCACATGAAGTCAACCCTATTAATAGCATGGGTGTATTTACTGTTTTGGGGTTAGCTTTAGGTTACAAGTCCGTTGGGGGAGACTCTTAATTGGTAGATGACCTAATGATTTTGTTCCTGGTGTGTAGGTGAGGGAATAGGTGTTGATTGCCCCATAGGATGATGGAAGGCGCTGCCCTTGTCAGAGTGTGATTCGTTAAGCACGATAACACATTGGATGAATTACAGGTAACTTTCTTTTTAGAAAGTAAATGGTATCCTTCAGCTCTCATTTTGTTTCCACTTAATAGATTCGATTACCTTTTGAATCCACGGACATCTTTACCCTTACAGAAACCATCTTTTGCGTGCAAATGGCAACCCTTACTGCTTAGTTGAATCCCTGTCATCGCCACCTCCATTATCAATGCTATCTTCATCATTGCCTCACCATCTCTGTAATTGCTGCCTCCTTTACTTCTATTTCTTCATCCTCTTTACTGCTCCCTCCTAGATCCCTAACCTGTCATTGCACTAATGATAGATACTCACTTTTCTTCTGCAGCAAAGGCCAGTGGCAATGGCAAATTTGGATTTTTGTGAAATAATACGGCATAACGGTAGCAACTTCGCAAAGATGGAGGAGGGTGGTGTTGGAGAAGACAGAATTGAGGTATGGATGATAATTGTAACGAGGGTTTAAATTTATCGCAAAATATGGAGTTTTACTATAACATGCCTGTTTATTTAATATGAAATGTAAGTCGATGAATTGATAGGATTCACTGGATTGGAATTCCATATCCATGTACCTGGTAGCAAGTACAATTTAGTGAATTCAAATTAAAACCCCTTTCCATGTATTGGTTGGCATGGGTTGTAAATACAATCCCACTTAATTATGACAGGTAAGAATACCTCCCGTATAGTTACGAGCAGACACTCTACTGAAATAACCACATACTAATTGGGAGGTAAGTTACATGAGCGAAGGATGACACCACCAAGTCATTGTATTTGAATTCACTCATAACTTCTATTCAAGGAGTTCCACATGAACACCATCCTTTGTAAGCTCCAAAACTAACCAAATTTAGCACCAAGTGAGTGGAAGCGAAATAGAATCTAGGGAGTCTCTTTTTATTCATAAAAAAATGAGGTGGGTTTTCTTTGATGTAACATAAGTACATAACATTTTTCTTAAAGAAAATATTATAAAGGAAAATAGGCTAATTTGCAAAGAAATTTCTTGGGCTTTTCTTGATTTACAAGTTGCTACCCTAAACTACTATAATTAACAACTTGCTATCTTATCTATTTTAATTAACAACTAAATACCTTGAACTTTTTTCTATTTGCAACTTTTACAACGTTAAGAATGATACCCTTTCTATTTTTATATTTCTTAATGATACCATGCCTTAGAGGCATAGGGTATCAAGTTGCAACTTTCAAGTTGGGGAAGTTCAGGGTATATCGATTTTTTTTTTATAATAGTTTAGGTAGCAATTGCAAATTGTGAAAAGTCCAAGGTATTTACTTGCAAATTATCAAAGAAAAGATCTAGGTATGAATTTTCTCCCCCTTTGATATGCTAACTAGGACTCTTGTCATTATTTTTTTTCTAGTCGGGCTACAAATCATCTTTATACATCTTTGTTGCCGTGCTTTGATTGATTGTGGAGATCTCCACGAAACAATTGACTAATGGGCTGTTATTATTCTTTTCTATCATTGTCAACACAATTTATGGCTGTAGGTGTTAATCCACTAAACCTCAAACATTTTATTGATGTAGGTATTAATCCATTAAGCCTCAAACATTTATTGTAAAAATATTTTTTAGGTTCTTTGCAAGGTTCACGGTATTACTATGGAACCTTCTTTATCAGTATAGATATACATGTTTCTGTGGCAGGGTGTGTGTGGGTGTGTGGGGTGGGGGTGTGGTGTGGTGTGGTGTTGTTGGTGTTCTGAATCGGTCATCTTTGGTAGTTTCCATAGTTTTATTGGTATCGTTATCTGCTGATACTTCCAACCTTGGTTCTTGGTTAACTACTTTTACAGAAGAAATTTAATTTCCTACAATATTTTTTAATTAAAGTTCCGTATTTATGATTTTTTTGGTCCTTAGATTGTTCAGTTTTAGATAGACTCATTATTGTACCTTTCTTCCATAATTTTTATTTTGAATACTTTTGGTATAACACATTTTAAAATGGCACAAAGTTAAGATGGGTGTAATTTGATAGTAATATCTACAAGGGTTTTGTGCATAAATTTGAATCTTTTTTATCATGTTTAGATCTTGTTGATCTGAGGAAGCACATTTGGTTAATAGATGTTTTTATTTGTAATTGATACTTCAGGTGATGAACTTTTTTTACCAAGTGGCATTCATTGGTTCTTATCAAAGTAGAATGGGCTACTCTTTTTCTTAGATTGTCCTCATGTATTTTACTCATTATTTAATTTTTATTTGGTTCAGAATTTGTTTTGAGAATACGAGTCAGTTTTCGTAGACCTCCCTTTACCCTACCAAAGTCTGCAACCACTAGGTTGTCGAACCTTTGGTGCTCTTCATTGATGTAAGAGTAAGTATTATGGCAATACAAAATGTCCCTAAAATTTGGAATCAGTATATATATATATATATATATATATATATATATATATATATATTGGAAAAAATAATTTTATTAATGAGAATGAGAAGTTACAACTCCATCGCAACTAAAGATCATACATCATCCACACTTTAGATCATACACCGACAACAAACTCAACATGGTCAATGTTATGTAAGTATCCTATTAGGGAAGCGTTCAACTCATTCAAGTATATATATCATATTCCTTCTGCAGCATCTTTTTTCAGGCGGGATTGGCCACAGTGAGCTCTATGTCCTCTAGTTGCAAGTTTTCCAGTATGGAGAAGCTCGATTCTATTTTCGACTTATGCGTTTTTCTCTTTTTCGGGTATAATTAAGAGTACTTTTTTGAGGATCCTGCTCTTCTTCCCTTGGAAGCTTCATCTGTGTGACTTCGAGTCTGCATGGAGTGGTGTCCTGTTGTTGGCTCCGCCTGACTTGTTAGTTATTCTTCCTCAACAACCTTCCTTTTTTATTTATCTGGTGAGCATCAAAAGGGTTGCATCCCATGCATCTCCTGTCAACTTCGTTTCCTCTTCTCTTACTATCAAAGATCTCTCCGTAGAACCCCCCCCCCCCCACCCCCGTCTCCTCCCCACAATTTGAATGCAACATAACTTGTTCTGTAGGGACAATAGCCATCTCGTTCATTCTGGCGCAGTTGCCTTCCTGTACTGGCTTGAGGCTTTCATGCTCCCCCATCCGTATATCTCCAATCTCTTGATGATCCACGACCTCCAGAAGCTCCTGACTTGACGTGTCTGCTCCTGTTTGTTTTCCCCCGCAACATAGAGGCACATCGTGATCAGATGTCCAAAAGATCTACATTCACCATATACTTGAGGAACCCATTCGTACTCTACTACTTGCGAGAAGATTTTGCCCGATGTAATGCGATGCTCAAGTTCCCGCGGTAATACAGTGGATGATTCAATTTCCAAAAAAATACGTCCAAAAGATTCTGCTGCTGTTCCTGCCGTTGCTTCTGTTGTTGTTTCAGCTGCTGACAGGAGGATGGGGCCGGGAATTGGGGGAGGATTAGGAAAGGGAGAGGAGATTGGCTATCTCAGCCACAAAAAGGGAGTAGAGTTCATAAAGAAAATTTCTGCTCATTCATTCCATTTCATCTTTATCCTTTGATAGACAAGAATATAAATAGCTCACATCAAACAAAACAACCAACAAACTAACAAATTTCTAAGGAATAGGCAAGTAACAACTGCAAAACAACAAAACAACCTTCTCCTAAAGACTAGGTAACAATAAAAAAACAGAATAAAAAATAAAATCTGAATAACAAATGAAATCTGAATTCAAACTTCAAATTCAAATTTAAATACTAATCCATAATGAAGCCATGTCGCGTCGTCTTCTACGTTGGTAGGTCTTCATGACTGGGGGCCTGATGTCCTCATCAGTCTTCCTGGCTCCACTGACTCACAACCACCTGATATACCGGCTCGCCCTAGTCGTACATGTCGTGACCATCCATTTTATGTTGACAACTACAAAGGGCTCGCGAGTCTGACTCGGTCCTTGATGGCTACTATTGACGGGATTTAAATCTCCAATTCTGTAAAGGAAATACTTAAATGTCACATCCCGATCTCCCGTAGGTAATCGACCGTCCCCGCTGGACGCGAATTACCGCGTCAGCGCTCTTGTGGGACGATCTTTCCCATCTGGACGTGATGCCACACGAGCACAAGCTACGTCCGTACAAGGCCATGATCCGAACATGCGGTAAAATGTCTAAGCCATAGAGTCGCACAGATAGTCCGAGTGCAACGGAATAAGAACGAACAAGCGATTGGTAACAAGTTTACAAAGTTGTCAATAGCGGAAGCATTGAATAACACAAGTATAGAAGTAAAACAAGCTCTTTATTGATATTGAACAAGTATTACAAGCGGCGCTAGGCCGAGATTACAAGTCGCTCAAGTCCTCTCTTTCGAAATAGTAAAAGCGTACCAAGTGGCTACATTTGTGGAATGATACATAGGTGATGTTCCAATATTATGTCTTGTATATGTGCATCAGTTCCGGACAACGTTCGAAGGTTCCAGAGTGAACTCCACGCCTTAGCACGTACGAAGGGGGTTTTCGTACCGAATCTCCCGTACCCTGCAAGCAATCTAGTGGGTTATCAGTACATGAATGCACTGGTGGGGAGGTTTCTCGTCCGCTCGACAAATCCAAAAACGTTATACAGGTTCCGTGCGCCATCTATTAAGTTATCTTTCTAATATTGCCTTAGGATCAGTTTCATGGCATAATGTAAAATCTAACTAGTATGGCAGTGTGTCGTGCGATATAAGAGTAACACGGCGAGACTTACCAACTTACCATTTGTCCTTCCCTGTCCAAGTTAAACCAAAGGACGAGCATACATAATGAAATCCATGGGCAATAGCATAAGCAAACACGAGTGTCGTGAGCGAGGTTCTGATTCTTGTGCACGAGTTACACAGATTATCCAGAAGTACTGCAAAAGATGTTCAAATGTTCAAATATGTATAAGTGTGTTATACTCGTATCCGTTCAGGTGTTTTCGATTACTGGATGCGATGCAATGACTCGCACGCGGATTGCCGCTAAGCGAGGATGACTTATCTTTATTAACATGAGTCGTTGGTATAGCCATAAAGGACGAGTTATAGTCTTGAACGAGGATGGTATGCAATGAAAAGCAGGTGAGGCGCTACAAGCCATCCCGTCCAGCACGTGAGACTATCAGCCTTTGAGCAAGAATGGCACGACGTGAGCGGAGACGCCATCCTGCTCGCACATGAAAGGATGCTGCGTGAGTTCCATCCGGATCGGATCGGCCCCGGTGCCCCAGAGACCGCCCGTGGAACTAGATTTCAAGAATCTCCCTTTTTACCAAGTTGTCTGTGACATGCAAGTCTTGGGTCTTCCAGATTCACAACATGACATGATAATCCTTGATTCTTGTTCTGAACGAGCATTGCTCCACGAGCTATGATTCTTGCTTGACATGATTCTTGTTCAGAGTTCAACTTGACCTAATGCATTCTCCTGGTTCGGGAACTGCCTTGGCGACCTAACGGTCCCGTATATTTGCAGGTTCATATTGCGCAGAAGGACTATTTGATAGTCTTCTGGCTAACTAGATGCATGCACGATACGGATAGTGTTACTTGATTGTGGCATAAATTTGTGTGGCAAGCATTGAAACGAGACAACGAGTACAAACTACAATGTAAGCAGGCAAGCATGTTTTTATATTTGAAACATAAGCATTTACGTTAGTACGGGTCTAAGGGGTAGTACGAGGGGTGAAGCCGTACATGGACATATCGAGCGACATAATCTATGGGCGTGCAGTGTAAACAAGTGAAGCAGTGCACTACGAAGAGTATATGATGATCTACTCGAGGCATAGCGGGGTCTACTTGCACGAAGCAAAGGTAGCATGCGAGGGTCCAAGTTATAAGCCAAGTTTTATTTCCATGTTCTAACACAAGCAATACAAGATGAGATTATTCTCTTAGCTAGGTGTGTTGTATTCTTTATTAGCATGCATGGAGTGATTCACCTAGCGACTAGCATGTATCGTCCATATTTTAAGTGTGCTGGCTAAGCAAAGACAAGTTCATTGTAGCCATCCACCTTAGCGATAATTCGTCTCGGTCGAACGATACTCCGAGCGAGCCTTTGAAAGTCTAAGTCTGAACTCCTGAAGGGCCAAGTCTGGAAATCCTTTGCCTCAACGAGTCTTCTCGCTGAGCAAAGCGGGTCGGGTCGTTGCACTTGCGCCGTTTGAATCGGCTGTCCGCTTGAACGGAACGGATCGTTACATCAAACATCCTGATTGGCGCGCGTCTATGAAAGACGAAATGCGAGCACTTCGGGAGAACCATATATGGGGCTTGGTGGATTTGCCTACTGGTAAGAAATAGGCCTGTCAATGGTAGCTTATCGGTCGGATGTTGGCATTACCATATCCGAATCAATAACTATCGGATACATCCGATAACCATCCGATATCCGATCGGATGGGAGTTTTTGCTACCGTATTCGTTATCGATTATTTTAACGGATATCAGATAATATCCGAACCAATCAGCCCATCGACCTTTGTACTTCCATCGTCGCACGATGCAGTGTCGCACTTACACGGCTATCAACCAGTTCCCTCTGTTCGGCTTCTCTCTCTATATCTCAACTCAAGAAACAAAAAAAGAAAAGAAAAAGAAATGAAGAAAAGAAACACTGCTTCTCTTTGATTAAAAAAATGAATAAAGACAAAAGCAGCAGAGGAGTCAGAGAAGAAGTCTCCTCAATGCTTATAAGAAATGAGAGTAATAAAGAGGTAATTTTACTCTTAACCCCCTCAACATATTCTCAATTACAAACTAAAAAAGACTAAAATATATATATATATTTAATTATCCCATTATCGGGTCGGATGTTATCGGACCGGATATGACACTTCCCTTATCTGTATCCGATATCCGATAAATATTCGATAAGACATTTGTATCCGAATCCGTATTCGAAATTTCGGATATTATCGGTTCGAATGCGGATTTTCGGTCTACCATTGACAGGCCTAGTAAGAAAGCTATAGGGTTGCAAATGGGTGTTCACAGTCAAGGTGAAACAATATTGCACTCACGATCGTCTGAAAGTTCGTATTGTTGCAAAATGGTATTCTCAGACTTACGGTGAGGATTATTTTAAGACCTCCAGTTTTGCCTAAATTACTTCTATGTGCGTGCTCCTATCCTTAGCCGTACGATATGACTGACCTCTACTTCAGTTGGATATAAATAATGCATTTCTTCATGGGGATCTTGAAGAGAAAGTGTATATGTTGCAACCTCCCAGATTTGTTGCAAGGGAGGGTAAAGTATGTCATCTACGGAAGGTCCTCTACATACTCAAACAATCATAGAAGGATCATTCGATATTTTACCGACATACATCAGCTGGAAGGATATTACTTAGGGTCTATGTTGATGGCATCGTGGTTACGGTAGATGACAGTTAGGGTATTGCCGAGCTGAAACAATATCTGTGCGAGCAGTTTAAGACCAAAGATATGGGAGCATTGAAGTACTTTTTGGACATCGAAGTCACACGGGACAAGCAAGACATTGTAATGTCTCAGAGGAAGTATGTCCTTGATATACTAACTGAAGCGGGGATGATGCAAACAAAGGGAGCAAATTCACCCATGGATCTAGGGATAAAGTTACTTCCAGACGAGGGGATACTAGTGACCGATCCTGAGCAGTATCATCGGATGGTTGAAAAACTCAATTACTTGGCGGTTATGACTCGTCCGGACATTTCTTTTGCTGTCAGTGTAGTGAGTAGATTTATGGCTTCCCCATGAGTTCCACATTGGTAGACTATTCTCGCGATCTTGCGCTATCAACTTAGAACCCGGGAAAAGGAATCTGTATGGAGAATCATGAACATACTTGTCTTGAATGTTTCACAGATGCTGACTGGGGAGCAAGTTTTACATATTGAAGATCTACGTCCGCCTATTCAGTGTTTATTGGGGGCAACTTAGTGTCATAGAAGAACATGAAACAGAGTGCGGTTTTCTGATTGAGTTCAGAAGCAGAATATCGGGCCATTGCTCATGGCACAGTAAATGTGTTATATTTATAAAATCTCCTAAAGGAGCTTGGAGAAGAAAGATCATGATCTGAAGCTGTAAAGATGTGGTGTGATAATCAGTCAACCATTCATATTGCCACAAATCCAGTATTTCATGAACGGACGAAACATATTGAGATCGACATCCACTTCGTCTGCGATGAATACCAAAAGGGGGTGATAACATTTCACCATGTGAGACCTGGAAATCAGATAGCAGATATTTTCATAAAGTCCCTTTTGTGTCCTCGTGTTCGTTTTCTATGTAACAAGTTGGACATGATTGATATCTATGCTCCAGCTTGAGGGAGAGTGTTAAGTATAATTATTATTAGTTGGGTTTTAGTCCCACATTGGGTAGGAGAATAAGGAAGAGGTCAATCATCTCATATATATATATATATATATAAATATATATATATATATAAATATATATATATAATCTTTCTAGTCAATAAATTATTCTATTATTCTCTCCAACAATTAAGAAATATAAAAGTTGTTATATTAGTATTTTTCTTCTCTTCTTCTCCACTTGGTATGCTTATACATTCTTCTCCACCTTCTCTTTGCCATGTTCATGTTTTTTTCGTTAGAGGAGTCTGCATCCAATGCAAACAGCATGCGTTGAGAATGAAAGTGCAGGAGGTGATTTTTATCTTAGGAGGGCTTGTAGCTGACTAACAGGGGGATCGGTTGAGAGTTTAATGTGAACGCTATGATTGCTGAAAATAAGTAATTTGTGTTGATCCTAGGCTTGAATAACTCCCTTCTCCATTCAAAAGTGATCGAAGTAGCCTACAACTGCAAGGAAGAAGAAAAACACCTGGCATGGGTCGCAAATAGTGATATTCAAGCCTATTTAGATTTGATGATACAGGTATCTGGACAAAGTTAAGGCCCTCTGTCTGCGAGCTTTTGCATGAAGCGAGGGCAACTAGTTAGATGTCGTACACTATTGGTTAAGCACTCGATATGGCTAAGATACTTGATCCGTATCTGAAGGAAAAATACTTCAAGTTCAAAGTCATTGCACAAAACATTCTACTACTGGAAGTAGTATTAGCTGATGAAAGGATCATACTGATACTTGATGACAAGGAGCTACTTTGGAAAGGGCATCGAGAGAACCTTATCGTGATGTCACAGTACAATTTTTTTGCCCAAGGGAGGGATTGTCAACAATACGACATATATGGTGGCAAGTCATTGTCGGAGTTAACACTGGATGGAACTATGGAAGTGAATCCCATGCTGTATTAACAACCACCCTTTCACGTTCTGAAATTTGTTCATAAACATTTTTTTTCCTGATCTGGGACTTGAAACCGTATCTTCATCCCAAGACACTAGAGTTGCTGAAAAAGATGTAACACATCTCACGGATATTAGGAGCCAGAGCCTGTCTTAAAAAGGCCCACACTTTATTGTTTCCATGGGCATCTAACAAGTCTGCAGTTTGATCTAAGAGAGGAGGTGGGCTTACAGGGTCTTCTTTGAACTACTTATAAGCTCTTGACTTTGAGCTGCTTCTTAGAGATCAGAGGACGTGCAGAGAAGTTTGTCCATGCATATTATGGTCACTACAGTATGCACAGTTTCTTAATAGTTTGTTTTTTCATTTAGCAACATCATTTAGCGGACAATAATTTACATCGGTTTGTGTGTTCTTCTGGTACAATGTAAGAGAAGATGTAACAAGACAAGAAAGGATGATGAAATCGAGATGGAGAAGGTAGCAAAAAAAAAAATGAAAAAATGGAAAATAGAAAGGAACAAAATTGCACGAGAAAAGGAAAAATAAATGTCAGTTTGTTTGTTGAAAAACAAAGAAAGATATTAATTGTAATAGTTTTTATTGCTCACCAACCATATAGTTATAATTGTTGATTCTATTAATCACCTCTACTTATAATCTCACAATATCCTACCGGCGAATAGTTGGTAGGATGCGTCAAACCCTATCGATAGTACCCCATATATATATATATATATATATATATATATATAAACATGCAGTCGAGCGGAGCGATTGGCAATTTAGGGTTTCGACTCCCTACTTGGAATCCGGGCTCGACATCAACGGGAGGAGGAGAGGGCTCTCAATGTGAGGAGGGCGATAATCCTAGTAGTGGAGTGGGGAACCCGAGCAGCGGCAAGGAAAACCCTAGCAGCGGCTGGGACGAGCCAGTCTTGGTCTCCCCGGAGGGGGGGGGGGGTAGGTTCCTCGGTTGTCGGCAGACCAGGGGAGTGGTGGCGCGCGGGCGGCACGATGGCTGGACCACTGTCCAGCGACGACGATGGTGCGTGTCAAGGGTGGGCACAGCTCAGCCGGCGGCCCGTGCAGTGGGTGTGGTCGGTAAACGTCACTGTGGTAGAGGCGGGTCGTCTGGAGCTAGCCGACTGAACTATGATGGGAGACCGGTACCGCTGGTGAGAGCTATTCAGCGGCGTCAGACGGGCGGTAACTCGGGGTGGTCGAGGTTGGTGTTCGTGGTGTTTCTAGAGGTCAGCCAACGACTATAAATGGGTGGCGGGTGAAGTCGACGACCGCCGATAGGGAAAGGAGTACTCGGAGGAACGCGGGCTGGCAGTGGTACCGGGTTCTAACGGCAGGAAGGTGTGCGTGGAGGAGACGTGGGATACGCGGAAGCGGTTATGCTACGAACAAGCAAGTCGTGGGCGGACATATGTAAGCCAACCATAACTAACTGTCCTACGGCGATGGAGTTTGTTTCACCGAAAAGAGTGAGGAACGGTTACAGAGCTTCATTCTCCGCAGAAGAGAGCGAATTTTATTGAGTTCTGGAAGAACACGCTAGTATTCTACGTACTTGACAAAAAACCGTTCTATGGGCAAATTTGGGCATATGCTCACCGTATCTGGCGTCCGAAAGTGAGTATAGATATATTTTCCAGGAAAAATGAGTTTTATTTTGTCAAGTTCGGACTGGTGGAGGATATGGAACGCATAATTCTGGGAGGGCCATGGACGTTTGATGGCCGTCTGATTATCATGAAGGAGTGGACGACGTAGTCGACATGTAAAAATGATATTTTTAATGCTATACCAGTCTGGATACGGTCCTCGGATTTTCCTGTCAAAAATTGAATCGTCCTATTTCTGATGCGACTTGTTAGTCTTATTGGCAAACCAATCAAGACGGATGACGCTACAGCGTATAGGGACAGGTTGATGTATGTCAGAGTTTATGTTGAGATTAGGAAAGGTTCGGAGCTGCCCCAGACGCTAGAGTATGATGTGCCGACGGGTGAGGCCCTCACACAAATTGAGTATGAATGGGTTCCCCCGGTTGTCGGAGATGCGCATGCTTTTGCCATGACACTAAGGCATGCAAGGTAGGAGGCGGTAGAGGAGCATCCACCAGTAGTACCTCGTCTTCGAGTTCTCCCTCACCAGTGGGGCCAGAGGGGGAAGATACGGATGGGGGCTTGTTCTAATATGATGGCGTGGGGGTCATGGTCACAGAGGAGACGGTCATAACAACGACAAATCTGTTGAACGGGACGGGCTTAAGAGCAGGGGGACAACTGCCAAGGCACAATAATTATATTCCAGGCAAAGAGAGGAGTTGTTACCATAGGGGTGGCAAAAGCGAAGAATGGTGGAGTTGGTATAGATGCAAGGCCAAAGGAGGGCGTGTTCTATAGCAGAAAGAGGCATGTGGGTCCCCTTCACGATAAGACACCACAGGATCTGCGAGAAGACGGTGGGGGCGGAAGATGTATGCCGAGACAACCCTGCATGGTCCAACCTACTTAATAAGGTGGTGGATACTAGTGGTATCATCGATGCTGAGGCAGTTCTGAGTCAGGAGGAATCGACACTACCCCAGAGTGCCTGGTCAGATGAGAAGCATGGGGACATGGCTATTAATTAATGTCGGTCGTCTCATGGAACGTTCGTGGAGCGTGCTTCCTGGATAGGTGGAAGGGGATCAGTGAGTTTTACGGAAAGAACAGTTTTCAATCATTGCGCTACTGGAAACTAAGATAAAGTTGAAGGGTATATTGGCGAGAAAAACCTCACCCTATTAGTTACAGGTGCATAATCTTCACTTGTGTACCATGGCCAGGGTCTGGGTCCGATGGGATAGTCGTTGTTGGGATGAGAGAGTGGTTCATATGTCCGAGCAGGTAATAGCTATAGACTTCTCTAACAAGGGCGACTTCCACTTTATCTTTGGTGGGGTCTATGGTCACAATGATAGGAGGAGAAGGGAGGAGATATGGCACGAGATTATTTATGTGAGCTTGATAGCAGGGAGCTCAAATCTACCGCTCTTACTCATGGGAGACTTCAACGCTCTCATGTACAGAAGGGAGAAGATGGGAGGCCGGTCTGAACCAAAGTCGATCCTATATGACTTCCAATATTGCCTGATGCAGGGGAAATTTAGGGCCAGGAGAGGTCAGGACATTTTCACAATAAAGCAGTTCAGAAGATGGTTGCCTGTCAGCTAGATAGAGCCTTAAGCAACAGTGCTTGGTTCAACAGGTTTTTCCACTCGGTTGCGAAGGGTAGGCTAGCTGGAACGAGCGATCACTCTCCTATCCGAGTTGGGTTCACAAAGAAGCCTCCATAGTGATCTCGTCCTTTTACGGTGGCACAGGGGATGCGGCTGGTGGGCCAAGGCACTGCTCAATTTCATGGCGCTAAAGTCCACCAAGATTAAGCTGAGGAGCTGGGTTCATGATCGTCCTCGTCTGCTCTTTGCAGATAAGGAGGAGGAGCTACGCCTGATCCAGGATCGCATGCAGTTAGACATGATGGATGGGGACTTGACAGACCTTGAGAAGAAACTGGTAGAGGAGGTCAACCTATTACGACTACAGGAAGAGATACAAAGTGTCCAACGTGCCAAATGCTCGTGGTTGGAGGGAGAAAATTCTTCTACGATGTGGTATGTGCTCGCCAACATCGTAACAGCTTCAATCAGCTACTGGACGCGGAGGGAAAACTAATGGATATGCCTTCAGGTATACGGTCGGAGGCTATCAGGTACTATTCTGAGTTGTATAATCACTCAGATTATATTATTGTTTTTCCTGATCTTGTGTGCAAGAGATTGGTCACACCATATGGAAATAGCCAATTGCTAGCCCCGGTCAGACTGGAGGAGTTGAGGAGGTAGTAAGGGGCACGGACCCCAACAAGACGTCTGGTCCATATGGCTTCAACATCAAATTCTTCAAAATCCATTGGGAGGCACTTAAATATCAGGTTCTTGAGACGGTGCAGGAGTTTTTAACAAAGGACAAGTTGCTGAAGGAGCTGAATCACACATTCCTGACACTGGATCCTAAAAAAGAGGGTGCTACGTTCCTGGCCGACTTCAGGCCCATTGCGTATTGTAATTATTTGTATAAAATAATTAAACACCTAATATGTCCGCGGATGGAGAGAATAATGCAAGGATTGGTTTCGCCAAATCAGGCGACCTTCACTAAGGGCAGGTCGATTGCAAAGCACAGCCTCTTGGCCCATGAGATGGTACATAAATTCAATAAACTAGGGGGCATGAAAGCTTGCGTGAAACTAGACCTCAGGAAAGCTTATGATCAGGTGAACCGTAATTTCGTATGTCAGCTTATGCTTGCCATGGGTTTTGATGAGATGTGGGTTGCAAGGATCAGGGAGTGCATTACTTCTGCTACTTTTTCGGTGCTTATTCGGGACATCCCTTATGGGTTTATCAGGAGCAATAGGGAGCTACGACAGGGAGACCCTCTCTTCCCATATCTTTTCACACTGGTCATGGAGTAATTTTCGTGTCTGATGGATAAGACAGTGCATCAGAGGAGGATTGTACCGCTCTACAAAAGGATCACTCCACACGTATCCCATTTGATATATGTGGATGACCTCTTGGTCTTCTTGCGGCCGTCGATGGAGGGTCTCACTACTATTTTCGAGACCATGGGAGTGTTCGGGAGGCTATCAGGACTTCAGCTGAACAGGGACGAGCCGATTGTACTTTAGCTCTCTGTCCTCTAAAGGAGGAGCGAGCATTGGTGTTGGGGGTTGAGAAGGAGGATCTGCCTGTAAATTATCTGGGGCTTCCGTTGTTAGTCAACTATGCTAGGGATTTGGAATGCCACAGTTTAGTTGAGTATATCCAGCGGAGGGTGGAAGGCTGGCAGGCACATTGTCTATTGTTTGGATGTCGTATTAAGCTTGTACGGTCTATCATTTTCGTCCTAACTTTATTCTGGCTGCAGTCTATTCTGGTCCCGACGGGTACCCTCCGAAAAGTGGAGCATATATGCTCTAACTTTATTTGGAGGGGCGGCCTGCATGCTATAGCCTGGGAGTAATTTGTAGACCTCGGAAGGAAGGGAATAGGATTGGCCGTTGCAGACAGTCCGAGATGCAGCAGAAATGAAGCTGACGTGAAAGTTTGTACGTGGAGGGTCTTTATAGGTACAGTGGATGGCAAGTAGGTATCTGAAAGGAGACAATTTTTTGTCATACAGGTACAACAACAATGCTTCTGTTACCTTTAAGTATTTGCTTCACAATAGGGCAGCAATTAAGACTGTCATTCATCGTGTCATATGGGATGGTAGGAATACCGACATGTGGCTCGACCCATGGCTGGCTCACCAGAATTTACTGGAGATATCGGGTCAATAAATACAGTTAGAGGCGGGTAGGAAAATGAGGGTGCAGTCCATCATCCAAAATGGAGAATGGCGGCCTGACTTGTATCATTACACGGTCATGCATAGAGAGAATCCAGACGGTCCAAATTGATACTAGCATCGACGCTGACATATGGGTGTGGAACCCGCCAGGGGATGTGGCAGGCAGAGGGGATTTCGAATTTGGGAGTTGTTACAACTTTGTGCGGTCAACATACCACAAGTTGGATAACTATGACTTTATATGGTTCAAGGGGTTCGCTCGCAAGATGCATCTTTGAATGTATCGACTATTGTTGGGCCGCCTCTTTACCTAGGACAGACTAACCTACTTTGGTGTTCGGCTCCCAAACCAATTTTGTGTGCTATGCAACCAAAGCAACGAATCACTTCGGCATCTATTCTTCGAATACGGACTGACTTGGTTCCTCTGGCATGAGCAATGATGCACGCGATTGGGGAGCTGCGGGGAGGCGAAGGACATCGGTGGAATCATCGCTGGGATCCGTGCCAGGAGAAGAAGAGGGATGCTATGGTTTAAGGAGACACGTCTTCACCTTGCAGCGACAGTGTGACGTGTGGAGAGAGCGTAACAGGCGCACCTTTGAGGGGCTCCAAACCTCTCCCATTGGTATCTTATACAATATTGAATTTGATGTTGGTGCTATGACGTCCCGTTGAGGGACTGAAAATGTATGATGTGTAATATGTTTTGATGGATAAATAATTTTTTTTACCTTTGTTTCATATATATATATATATATATATATATATATATATATATATAGTGCAACAAGGTAATTTATTACAGTATATGCCATGGGCTTAAACCGGGATTGTTTACATCATCCTCTCTTCAATCTATTACATTATATTATATTATAATATATTATATTATATTTATAGTCTTCACGTTGATCTTTGATTTCTCATCTTTCCTAGAGCACCACTCCTCTGGTCGATCTCCATTGCACCCCTCTATTATGACTAACAATCAGTCTCACGATCCCCTACCTGTGTAGTGTAGACCGTTCGTCTAGGTCCGGCTTTCAATCACTAGCTACCTGGATATTTCGGTTCAACCAAAGTTGTTAAGTTGTTAAAGGCTCACCTCAAGCACGTGTCTCTAACCTCGGAGCCTTAGTGCATATGGAGTGAGATTCCCTTCACACGGCGTGCACCTCTTGGAGCCTCAAGGTGAGACTTATGCCCATGTTAGGCGCACCTTACACACATACCCAATTTTACATTTTTTTATATGTTTTATTTTGCTGACCAATGGGTTTGTTTTGATTGAATAGGAGCAACAACTGTGCCAGTCAGTTATATGCCTATTGAAGTGAGAAACTGAAAGCATGGACACTTTTCGAGTCATGTTGTGTCGGACATGTATCAGACACACCTAGGACACCAAAATATCCTATGTCACACTATAATATGTGTTGTGTCCATGCCATTGTGTCCTTACTGTGTTATATTGGATCATTTTCCGTGCAACGTATTACTACAACCACTCTTCCATATCAATAGGAAAAAAAAAATACCCCCCTGAGAATGCTTGTTACTCTGTCTCATAAATCTGAAGCCTCTCATGGTTACCTGGTTCTCAATCAAACATATTTTTCTTGTTTCTTCTTATTACGTACCATTGAAGCTTTTTCTCTGTTTTTCAATTTTTTTGTGTTTTACCCATGCAATTTATTCTGCCATACCCCTGATTTTTTTTTTCAAGCTCTATTTTTTCCTTCTTTTCTTCTTCTTGTTATGTATTGCTTTTGTATTTGGTGTTGCTTTTACCCCTTTATTGCTTACGGAACAGACCCCTCTTTATTCCCCATGTAACCCAATCTGTCCTAGTATGGTCTGTTTTCTTTTACTTCTCCCATGTAAAGCCATACATCTAGTTCTCAACATAATTCAAGTTGTTTTTATATTGATATGATTATTTAATTGAAGATATGATTATTTAACTGAACTTATTCATATAATTACTTGATCTTTGCTATTGTTGATATGTATATATATTCGAACACGTGCAAATAGTGCAAGTAGAGACATGATATCTAGTCATGCCACATAACCGCTCCGGTACATCCTCTTTCAATATCTATTACATATAATCATACATGAATTATAAATATTTTTGAATAAATATGCATGTTGTCTTCATGAGGTTTGCGTCATAGTTTGCAATATCGGCCGATACCGATATGGTTTGGCATTTCCCGATATTATACCGACCGATATTGTCCGATACCGACATTGGTTGGGGGGGGGGGTTGTCTTTTTCGGTCAATTCGACAAAAAAGTTGAACGAAAAAGACCAATCAGTAAGGGTGTAAAAACATAGTAAGGTTGTAAAAGCATGTAAAAGAAGAAAACTTATCTATCACATGTAAAACTATTGGCAAGGGTAACTACTATTTAAGAAACCATACTTGAAATACTTAAAATTATGTCTAAATGTATAAAATTTTGTCTCTAAATGTTAATAATTTGTTAATATTTATATTCTTTCCGATACAAAAAAAAATGATATTCCGATCCAAAACCGACGATAATGCCGATACCTCTTATCCCGATACTCATAGGAATGGTTCGATAACGATACTGCGAACCTTGGTTTGCGCCTTCGTCTTGCGCCTTGGTCTTCTACACCCTTTGTGCCGTGGTACGCCTTTAATAACTTTGGCTTCAACCCCGTTTTTAAGGGCATGTCGGTCACAGGGGGAATTTGAACCTCCTGATTATCATATGCAGGCAGACTTGAACTTATTAAGTCTAGCAATATAGCTATTTACTAGCTCCAAATTTTAATATGCCACTCTCTATAATCAGGAGGTTGGAGGCTTTATACCCAACTTTCTTATGGGGAACAACTAGGCGTATCATCAGTTGGCAGGAACCAGCTAAGCCTAAGGAGGGTGGACTGGGTATTAGAAGAGCTTTAAAGACCTGATGTTGAGTCTACAACTTAAAACGGCTTGGAATTTTCTTACCAATGATAGTATGTGGAGCAAGTGAATAAGTAGATAACTTAAAAAGTTTTGGCCTACTTCAATAGATAATAACTTTTCCACCACTTGAAAGTCTTTTCTGAGGGTTAGAGATATATTGGATAAGTTGGTGTCCTGGAGAATTGTGGATGGTGACCTCTCTGGTTTGATTACAGGCCGCCTCAGGGGAGACGTATTGACAGGTTTGGTTGGCATGTCTGCACTATTTTTTTAATGAGAATGTCAGTGAGTCATTTTATTCAGGATGGAATGTGGAATCCTCGTTCACTCAGGATCACTACTCCCTTGGCCGAGGAAATCTATCAGGTTGCAACAGACAGGAAGGGTAAGGAGGATTATTGGATTCGGATCCCTACTAGTACTGGTCAATTTACACTGAAAACTGCCTATTCTTGAAATTGTGTGTGTGGGTGGGTGGTGGTGTGTGTGTGTGTGTGGGAGGGGGGGGAGGTTGAGGGGGTTTACAATATGGTTTGATTGGTGGGATTTTGTCTGGTACTCAGGTTGCTGTGGCAAGATTATTGTGTATACAGACTACAAAGCCCTCAAAGGCTGCTTGCAGACTAAAGTATGGGCTGTTCAGGACACCATGTGTGAGCTTTGTCAAAGGGAAGAGGAAACAGGTCAGAATTTGTTTTTCCAATGCCCCGACTCAGTGGATATATGGCATCCAGTAGGTACACTACTTGGTATTCCAAATGGATTGGACCTGAGGGATTCCTAATGGATTGTATTAGTGACCCTTCAACAAATTTCCTTAAGAATACTAGGGAAGGTATCCTTATCAGACGTGGTTAATGCTACCATCTATCAAAAAACTAGGAACCAAATAAAAGTTGTCACATAGGTTTTGCCGTTAAGGTTACAATAAATTTTCATGTAGTTACTTTATAATTTTTATTATCGGTTCAACTTATATCTTCTATAGGATAATGCTAAGTTAAGAGAGAATATTTGAATTCTTAGAGAATTCTTATTGTTGAAGTAGTACCTTTGGTATATTAGTTTTCCCTTTTGTCAAGTTGAACTGAACTTGCAAGTTTTACCTGGCATCTTGAGACAACGAAAACAAGAAATAAATATAAATCATAGAACAGAACATGTTTATTTCCAGTATTCTCTTTCTGTATCTACTGATGACAAAATTTTGGTAGGCCTTATCTGATTCTTTGGTGGTGGTTACTTTTTCTTGAACTTTCTATCAATATCCAAGCATGAGGAGAGAGTTCCTTGAATATTTTTATTCCCACTCACATTTATCTCCTTTTTTTTTTTTTTAATGAGTAATGGAAGTTATGATTGTAGATGTCAACATTGTTAGCCGATATATGAGTTTCGCACGTAACATGAAACAAATTTCCAAAATATACATCTTACATTATATCGGCTGACATATCGAGCCAAACCCGATATATGGGCACACGATTTCTCAAATGTTGGGCAGCATTTTAGTTAAATCATTTTTATTTTAGATAAAGGGTTTTAGGTTTTAAATTAGTTAGTCTTAGAGTACTCTTAAATTACTTGTATGTTTTAAGTGGTAAATTACTTGGACTCCTAAGTATAGTTTCTTGTATTTATTGTCTTAGAGTGTCGTACTTCATATGACATTTTAATGTTAGTAGTATTTGTTATTTGTACTTAATACTGTTAGTTTCAGGGCTGGTACTCAAGAGATTCGTTGCCAGTGTCTAAAGGTGATTGCACTTCTTATCTTCTAAATTAAGAAGGCTATCCTTCGTTGACAGAAGAAATTGTTGCTCATAGGTTATGAGGTTATGGCTTTACAGGAAGGTTCTTCCAAAGACACTTCTTCGTTGATACACAGATGACATTTAGGTTCCAAATGATGACTTGAGAGCTGGATGTTTTCCAAGACGTAATCATGAGCTCAGCGATCTGTTGACAATCCAATAAGAGTGATGGAAGGCATGCTTATTGATGAATATGGTAGTTGTTATATGATACATGCTGTTATAAATGTCTGTATTTGTATCTCATTTTATGGTTTGTCCAATTATTTAATTAGATACCCTCAGGGTTTAAACTTTAAACTAAATTTGAACCAACATTTACTGTCCAAGTAGTGTAATCAATTAGCTTGGCCACAAACTCGAAATTCAATGTCCATACTTTCTAGGTCTGCTAGTATCTTGTTCGATATTGTAAGTCACCCAACGAATTTCCGACTCAAAGCGTCTGCCAGAACATTTGACTTCCTGGTGTGTACTCGATCGTCAAGTAGTAATCCTTGATAAGTTCCTTTGCGGAGACATGATTTCAAGTTTCGTTGGTGTAATCTTCAAAGGTATAAGTGAATTTGATGAAGCTGATAAGGTGTGGAATTCTAAGGGGACAAGTAATCCGTTGCATTAACATTTCCTGAGTTACTCTCTAAGTTGACCAAGTGAAACTTGAATTAGTTTACCCAACAATCTTTCATTTTTCAAGCTTTTGAAAATGTCATTACTATTTACTAATTTTAAGTTTCATCATCGGTTATATTGGACCCATTGCTAAAAAATATTGAATTCTTTTAACGGCCCTATGGCAAAATTTTGTTTTGCTTGAACTATTCAGGTATCGGACTGTAAATTTTATTATTTTGTTTTTGCAGGATGGTTTTCGATGGTCCTCATTATATCGAAGCGCCCACCTCGAACTGAAGGCGATGTAATCAAACTTATGGTGGTCTGACCAAAGGTCTCTTTGATTCACTGCAATGTAATCGTGATGGAATCGAATGAATTTTTTTTTTCTTTGATTGTATTACGTTTACATTGCAGTGAACCAAACGGACCCTAAATGGCCAAACGTGTTGCCATAATTAACGTAACTTCTCACAAACAACACCCAAAATGTTTTTGCAGTCCTACCCTCTTATATGATACTATACATGATATGCTATGCTGCATGGCCATATATGTGACACAACATGGTAAGGACACATCTTGGTGTGTCCTACTGTATTTGGAGTGTCCGTGGAGTGCCTGATATGTCTCCGACACGTGATGGTCATGTTTTAGAATTGGTTGTGCTTCCTAGGTGATGTGCGACGAATGAATATGTCAGTTAAGGAGTCTTCTTTGTTGCAAAATTCAAATATTGGAAATACTCTAATCCAATATGATTTTGTCTTTCCTTTGTTTGCAATCTTCCCATCAGGCCTTTATATGCACAGAAACTCATTTTGGGACAAAGGTTGGAGTACCATACCACATCGCATGAATTCATCTCCGAGTATTTTCCTTTTATCATTGTGGTGCTGATATGTTAGTTAAGTTACCCTTTCTTTCCCTTCAAGTTCCAATATTTAGTCTCTATTCTTCTCTACGGCAATACCTTTGATCCATTCACGGAATGGTGCTGTCACTGAGAGTTTCTCTGCTTTCCTCTTGTGATGTTTCAATGATCCTGTCTACCTTTGTATTTGCATTGATAATTTGATAGTGAAGTTATCCTCCTTTTTGTCCTTCCAGTTCCGATCTCCTCTGTGGGGGCTTTCACTATTTCTCTGGTTTTCACCTATGATGTTCAATGGTTCTGTTCACCTCTGTATATTCGTTTGGTATTGCAAGATCACCACCCTATTCTATCTATTAGTCTCTCTCGAGGAATCACAAAGATGTAATTCATCTCTTGAGGAATCCATGGACCACAAAGATGTAGTTCCTCTGTTTGCAATGAAGGCTGCCATGATCTTTCTTCCTCGTAATATTTTTCCAGCATGAAGGCTGCCTCGATATTCGTTGGGACACTTGCAATATCGAGCAAGATACTAGCAGACCTAGAAAGTATGTACATTGATTACACTACTAGGATAGTAAATATTGGTTCAAATTTAGTTTAAAGTTTAAACCCTAAGGGTATCTAATTAAATAATTGGACAAACCATAAAATGAGATACAAATACAGACATTTATAACAGCCATGTATCATATGATACTTGCCATATTCATCAATAAGCATGCCTCCCATCACTCTTATTGGATTGTCAACAGATCGCTGAGCTCGAGATTACGTCTTGGAAAACATCCAGCTCTCAATTCATCATTTGGAATCTAAATGTCATCTGTGTATCAACGATGAAGTGTCTTTGGAAGAACCTTCCTCTAAAGTCATAACCTCAGAACCTAGGAGCAACAATTTCTTCTGTC
Source organism: Iris macrosiphon (assembly GCA_036927795.1). NCBI lineage: Eukaryota > Viridiplantae > Streptophyta > Magnoliopsida > Asparagales > Iridaceae > Iris > Iris macrosiphon. The sequence goes on along the minus strand of JAYESA010000017.1, from coordinate 77,019,883 downwards.
AACGAAGGATACCGCGTACCCAACATCCCCCTAGACAACAAAATTTTAAGAGCTTCTGGGATCAATATCTGCCAACAAAGAGCTTCTGGGATCAAGATCTACAAATTGTGTCTTCATTCAGGTACTTCGTCCTGAATGAAGACGCAATTCATTCAGGTACTTCCAGATAAGCTTGAAATTGAAAGCCTTGCTCTTAGCTGACTGCTTCCTTAGTGCCAAGCCCCTCTTGGTTATTTCTACATTTTCTCAGCTATAATGCAAATACATGTAACTTTTTTTTGCACCATTTTCATAAATTTCAATTTTGGTTTGAAGTAAATAGGTGGATTGGTGAAACAAATGTTGAATTGTTTCTTCCAACTACCGCAACCAATGTTGTGGTTAAAATGATACGAAAACATTTGCAACATTATTTCCAATGGTTATGCTTCATTCAATGTATGTCATAAAGTCGTAGCCAAACATTGGATTTTTATTTACTGCAACGGAAGTTGCAATCGTAGATGCTAATTACATCATTCCAGACAATGGAATTGTAGATTTTGCAACATCATTTACATGCTGTGAAACAATGGAGTGCAACATGACTTACAACAATAAATACTACATCCAACATTTGTTGCATAGTATTTTCATTTACGGGCAACCAAACAGTCCCTAAGTTTCCTACCGAAACTAAGTTTCCAACTTTCTTCTATCCAATTGCCTAATAGACCCTAAGGGGACGTTTGATACGCGAAATACTATATAGCCGGAAATTTTATATTTTCGGAAATCAAATTTCAAGTAATTAAATTTTCTGGAAAACTATATTCCCATGTTTGGTTACAAATATTCCCGGGGAAAAGAAAAAAAAGGAAAAAAATTGAAAGTAAAAAATAAAAAAAGACTAAAAACGATAAAAAAAAGGACAAAAAACGATTAAAAAAAAGGTTAAAATGACCATAAACGATCAAAACGACCAAAAAAACGAAAAAAAAGATGACTACAAACGATCAAGAACGACTAAAATGATCAAAAATGACAAAATAACAAAATAACAAAACAAAAAAGACTAAAAACGATAAAAAACGACTAAAAACGACTAAAACAATCAAAAAGGACTAAAAATGACAAAAAAGCCAAAAACGACTAAAAATGGATCAAAAACGAAATAAAGGAAAGAAAAGATAAAAAAAATCACAAAAAGAAAAAAAATAAACGAATTTTTTTTTTTGTCTGCTCAAAAATAATATACCCACATATTCTTAAGGGATATGATTTTCATGTTTCGTGGGTGATTTATTTATTTGGATATTCGTAATTTTCGGAATAATTTTTGTATAGTCTAAACAAACATGGTAATATATATCCATCCTAATTTTTTTCGGAAATAAAATCACCGCATACCCAACATCCCCTAAGGAAGTTGGCGCATATAGCAAAGGAGGAGCTTATGGTTGGACTCAGAAGATGAAGGATGGCTTTCAATTTCTTGAGTTTGGATAGTTGTGTTGGTGGACAGAGGATAGGTTGGACCGGTATAATGGTTAAAAAGGTAAACATTAACTTTAACAATGGTCTCTATTGTGCTTAACAATAGGTTCTTATGACTGGTAATCTTAGATATAGGATTTCTTTTTTCCAAATAACAAAATTTGTGGGCCATATGTTGAAATGGACAATATTGGAGAGGCTTATATCTAAACAACGTTGCTACATGGCCCGCAGTCCATGACTGCAGTCCGTGACCGTAGACCACGTGTCAGCATTCCATTGACAAAAATTTTGATGGTGAATCCCAAACAAATAGGAGGGGCCAATTGGATGCTGACACGTCCTTCATGTTTTTCAACCTCTCGTATAGGCCCTAGGACTTGAACCTTCACGTTTTTCAAGCTCTCTAAGAACTTTGACTTGTTATCACAACAAAATTTTGCTTTTGTTAGCAATATGATTTATATGGATAAGCTATAATATATACAATTATTTTGTGACTTTGGCTGTAATATAACAATTTCATATCAGGGTATTGTACATAGACTAGACAACTGTAGTTTATGGATTATAATGTTCTATAATATTTATATTTATTTTCATATTTCCTCCTTCTTTCGTTTATTTTATTAGTATATTTCTTATTTATGGTTGCATAATTAATTCTTGAAACTATTTGCATTTAGGACAAACTTATCCAGCAATACACCATACAATAACATATGCAAAATGATTTATCACATAAGGTAGATATTTTTGTTTCAAAATCATGTTTCAATTGCCTGATCACATAAGGCATGCAACGCAACGTGCACAAAGTCCCGAGCGTAATGCCGGGCATCTAAAAAAAATGCTTGATCACAAATCCTCTTTTTAACTGAATGGTTTGACCATGATCAAGCTAATTAGAAAAGAAAACACAGAACATATGTGGAAACTGCTTAAAGGAACTACATTTCATATCTCAATCACACAATTGTTTTTGGTTTATCCATTTTTATCTGGTGTAACGATTTTTGTCTAACTTAACCCCACAGATATTCCTGTGATCCGGAAGGCATTTTTTTCTCTCTTTAAAAGAAGAAGAAGTATTCTTACTATTTTCTTGTTTGAAACAATCATTGATTTCATTCCAACTTATCTTATATGTACCTTGCATGGCTTGGATCTAGAAGCAACTTTCTTGACCATTAATGATATATCTTTTTCGTACAAGTCCCTGAAATCTATCTTATTTTTCACAAGTCTCCCAAATCTTTTCTTTTATTTTCATTTAAAACGAGTCATTAAGCATTTTGGTCAAAACGGCAAACAAAAACGTTTGGTTCCTGGTTTTGCCGTTTTCATACAAATTGGCCAAAAATGGTAACAACCAAGCGCTCATAGGAGCACCATTTGACGGTTGCCATTCGAAACGGAGTGTTTCCCATTTCAAATGGGAAACAAACTAGCCCTATAGTCCTATTGGTTAACTTGACTCTTGGGAAAGTAGGATTTTCCATCAATTTAAATGAAAAGTAAAACTAGATAGCCTTGCCCATCCTCTTCTTCTTCCAATTACTCCCCTCCCTCTCCCAGGCCGCCTCCTCCCTCTGTGTAGATTTATCTTCCAACAGAGATTAGAAATCCAATACTCATTTGTTTCTTAAAACAGTTTCACATTGTTATTCAACAACAGTCGTGGCATAATTCATGTCGTTATTAAATCAAAATTGATACTTGTAATTGAGAAGCCATCACATGAAAAAGAGAGGAAACCCAATGGTAGCCTTTCCTAAGAAAAACCCAACTGTGAGTTATAGCTATACCTTAGAGAATAGCCCATCTTTTTATCAAGTTAACCTAGGATTGTTTAAGAATAGAATAGTTATCTTCTTTTTCTACATTTTATTGCTTTACATATTTTTAGTTTCTAGGTAGGATTAGTGATGTCACATGATGTATATGGTTCATTTATTGTAAGTCCATGTCCGCTAATGAAATAATCTCATCAAGTACCAATGTACCCCTTTAATACATGGTATGATAGCATAGAGCATAGTTCATCTTGGACCTGGCTCTCCACCAAAACTATAGCCTCCATCTTCCTCAAATCGTAGTCCACCGCCTGTTATCCATGTCTTCCTCTTCCAATCCCGAAACCGAACTGTTAATCCCGAAATCGAAACCTTCAACTCTTAACCCAATATTGAAGAATACACTATAGTGGTAAGAAAATTGTCCCCCCTCCTCTGAGCTACCACCAACAAATCCCACTACAACGTTATCCACGTCTCTACATGGATGAATATAGTGTAGTGAGATAATTTTCCTTGCAGTAGTCAAACAATTAATGGTCAAAATTGACCCAATATTGTCGGTTAAAGTGGTAGTGTAAAACTAGATTATTGGTGGTAGCTCAGAGGCAAGGGGCGAAGGAGGAACTGTGTGGGGGAAATGTGGTGGTGCCAGCAGTTGCAAGTCTGGAGCGGAGAGAAAACATAGATGGCGCAAGAGTCATATATCAGTATGGAACCCTTCTTATTAGTAATGGTTTCGACGATTTTAGGGGGGTGGGGGTAGGTGTGGGGTGGAGGGTTAGTGGTTTTGAATCAATAATTTGGCGGTTTCGGTATCAGTATCAGCTGATACTCGAACAATGGGAGGAGGAAGATGAGGCAAAATTGTCTTTTATTAGTTTTAACCGAAGGACGGGTTAATTTTGTTGTTTGCCCGACAAATGTGTTGGTTGTGTGTGGTGGGGGCGGGGGTGGGGGCAAGGGGGGTGGGGTTATAACTCATATATTCTTATGATTACTTTTATGTAAATAGTTAGATTTGTGGGACTTGTATTAAAGAAAGGTAGCTTTAAGGGACATATCTAAGCTAAGACATCAAAGAGTATAATAAGTTACTTTCGGAGTTTACTAAATTGCTCATATTCCCTCTATTTGTGCAAATTTTGTCTTCATTCTGTTTTTTCTCTTGATTTGTGTGCGAGTACTCAATTGTGTATTTCTATTATCTGCAGCAATTGATCTGGTGTTGGAATCAGCTTTTAGTTCGATCTGCAAGAGCATATCAACATGAATATAACTAAATATATTGTAACTAGTAATGCTTAAAAAGACCTGAGTCTGAGTATATTTCATTTTTACCCCAATTTTTGCTAATTCTTACATATATTAATGTGTCATTAAATTCATTTATACTACTGTCTTCATTGCCTTTATCCCTAGCGACCATTTAAACAACTTGATACAACACAGTTTCATCCTAATAATATCATGTAGTTGTCTATAAACGAAATTTAGATAGTTATAGGTCATATGGCCTTCAGTTTGTTCCTGATCACCCCCACCCCCACCTACCCACCTCCCGCCCCAAAGTTCTTCATGATCATTGTTGCTTCAGTTATGTCAGTTGCTCATAGACTGAGTTCTGCTTAAGTTACACTAGGGATTACAAACTGGGTTAAGAAAACCAAATTTGTTTTGTTGTGGTTGGTACGCAAGAAGACTGGAAAGAAATCACAAATTGAAGTTGAAAGCAGTCCAGAAGAGCAAGATAATTATGAGTTACGGCCAGGTGGTAGGTGTCCCCGCTCATTAGAGGATGTGGATGGCGATCAAAGGGAAGATATGTCGACATCTTTGAAAGACGATGGCATATTAAGAAATGATTCACTTTAAATATCAAATGTTAGCACAGTTACACAGTCAAAGTTGTACATTCAAAATGTGCCTTTCGCCATCATCTCAGCCACACCCCCATCTTTGCTACCTCCAGGGCTACTGCCACTGCAGGGTCTCACAAATCCACCTTCACCATCTTCTCCACCACCTTCATTATATGTTTCTGCTGCAGGAGTGTTGCAGGGACCCCAGTGCAAGTCTTTCAACCAGCTATTTTTTCATGATGTTTTGAATGCAATATGTTTTGACTTCCTCTCCTATAAAGGGAAACCAATTAGAGGAAAGTGTAGATGCTTTCCTTTCCATCGCCTTGGTAATGCCTGCTTTGAAGGGCGATATGGTATTACAGCAACATGTTAGCTTTGTGACAACTAGAAGCTGTAACATGGGACACCTTTTAGTAAGGAAGGTATGAGGTGGTATGTCCAATGGCAATGAACACATTATAATGGCTCAGATGCACTCTTGTTAAACAATGTACTCCATTGAGCTTATATAATACCAATTATGTTGCATTAGTTGTTGGTTATACTGTTCTGTAAACAAATTCTCTATGCATGTCCTATTATAGTACCGGGTCACGATAGTATTTACAGAACCTGCTTGCATGTCATTGAAGAACATGAACTTTTAGTATTATGAGTTCAAGAAATATTGAGATGCTACTGAATAATAATGAGATAAAGATGAACATTTGTCCACACGTTGGCACATATTATTGAGATAAAAAACAATGTACTCCATTGATCTAATATAATACCAATAATGTTGCATAAGTTGTTGGTTATACTGTTATGTAAACAAATTCTCTATGCATGTCCTATTATAGAACTGGGTCGCGATAGTATTTACAGAACCTGCTTGCATGTCATTGAAGAACATGAACTTTTAGTGTTATCAGTTCAAGAAATGTTGGGATGCTACTGAATAATAATGAGATACGGATGAACATTTCACCACGTGTTGGCACATATTATTGAGATAAATTTACCATTTAGCGTCTTGGCAATATTATTGTTATCTAATATATATAATAAACATAGGTTAGGGACAAACAAACCGATCAGAAGTTTGAGATAAAAGGTTTTATTATTATTACATTGGGATGGGGGTGTGAATTTAGTTCATAGAGTTGTTGGGATATTTCATCTTAGTAAACTTTTATGTAAGCTATTATTGGGATGGTCGTCTAAGCAGAGTTCTTACACACTATTCAATCTTTTACTGTGTAATTGTAGTTAATGAAATCAAGTTCTGGGAAGGATAATTTTAGTCTGACTTGTATTCATTTATAGTTGAAGACAGACAACTTCCCGGTCACCCAATTCATAGAGGACATCTTACACGATGTTTATCAATCCAGGAAGCCCCATCGTGTGCACAGAAAATATCGAAATCATGTACATGTATAATTCAACAAAATTCAATTTTGTGAACCATGTGTGACGAATTTGTTATATATCCTTCAGAAATCGCTATTTTTTTTACATTTATACGAGCTCAATACTCTTAGCACAATCATTGAATTGCGAAGAGGGGTGGTGTTGGATTTGCAGCATCGAACTTTGGTGATATGTTTGGCAAAATCTATAAATGTTGACCATATTGCTATTTCATGGGCCTTGCTACCCAATACGAGCCGATAATTTTTCAATCAACAAGCTCAGAATCCACATCTGAATGTTTGGTGAGTTTGTAACATCTTTTTGAACTTGTTTGACATTAATTTCATAATTTGGTTACATTCTAACTTTGCTATTTTTTCTGCTACCGTGCGGGCTTAATGGACTTTGACCTTAATGTACTTTTTGGACTTCTTAAAGACAATTTGACTGCACTTTGACCTTAATGGACTTTTGGACATATTTTCTACACCTGTTATGCTATTATAGACTCTAGACATATTCTCGTTGCAGGTTTCATCCATCATTTACTCGTCTCGATTCTTATGCCCTTATGTGTCTGATATGATCGTGTCCGACACGACTCTACCAACAATCAATCAGCCAAGTATATTGTGACATTTGTATTACAACTATATTATATGTTTATATTACGTTATTTATGGTTATGTTTTTGCGACTCGTGGTTCTATCCTGGCCTCTGAGTTAGACTTGGGTATGATGGACCACTAGATCGATATTAGCCTAGTTAGAGAGATTGACTATCGGACGAGCATCGATATACTATGTTATCTCGTTGTGTCTAATTATATGTATTGTGACCCCCAAGAATAGATACTTGTGTACTCATGTTGTTGGTGTTTTTGCCTTTGGACTAGTAAAGATAGTCTCGCATTGGCTACACCACAAAGTGAGTATCTCAATATAATACTTTGTATGAGTTGAGGTGTGCACATGGGGTGTGGTGGGGCACATGGATGCCTTGTGAGGGTGTTTTTCTAGGAGTAAAAATGATTAACTTCTCATAAAAACATTTATGATTTTTGTCATGCTCTTGGATATTATTCCATATGAGTTATGCGACTCGGACTCGGACTCAGGCTCAAGAGAGCAAAGTGGTGGTTTGTTGGCTACTTAGCACGTCAGCATTGTCACAAAGAGCTTGTGCATTGTTGTTGTGCTAGTGCGCTCGTTTTATGTTCGGGTTGCATGTGCGTGTTGTATGAGCGGGCGCTGAGCAGGTGCTGAGCGGACTATGCATTTGACTACGATTGTGGGATATCAATTTTGTATATTGGCTTTTTAGTCCCACATTGGAAAGAAGAGGAGGATGTGCTTTCATCATTCCCTATATTGAGAGCCCTCTAGTCTCCTTTTGAGACACCAAAAGTTGAGAAAGAGGAGTCCAAACGAGTCTGTTCGAGCCACACAAAGAGGTGACTACGAGCGTTCCAGAAGTTCTCTTGTGAACTTGCTGGCTTCTGGAGCAAATCGTCGATAGAGGAAGAATCTTGCTTTGAGCAACGGTGGTCTTCACTGTCCCAACAAGAATAATTATTTCTGTCTTCTTCTCCTTTTTCTTCTTGGTTCGTTCTATCTTATTGCAACTGCGTTTTGCAAGGAAGAACGAAGGTAGTTTTTGTTTTATTATAACTCTGTTTTGTTCGTCTGCAACTACGATTGCAAGAAAGAATGAGAAGTTTGGTTAATTCTGATTCTTTTGCAATCTTGAGAGCAAGTTGTAATCAGAATCCTTTTATAGCTCTTCATGGAAATCGAGAATAGTAAGAATGAAAACTTTTGTGTGAACCTCTGATCTCGACCACGCGTTCTTTCATCTTTGGTTAAGCCTCGGGACTAACAATCTCAAAGCAAGATTCGAGAAAGATAGAGAACAATCGTGCGAAACTTCTCGACACTAGTTTTAACAAACTTGAGAAGTTTGATGGGAATCATTACAATGCTTGGAAGAGGAAGGTCTGCCTTAATCTTCAACTCGCAGAGGGGGACTACGTTCTGACAGAACCGGAGCCGGTTGTTTCAGACGGTGATGATGCTATTGTTCGGACAGTTGCTACTGCAACTGCTAAGCAGAACAAGTGAAGAAGAGAACAACCTTTGCAAGCTGCTGACTCTGAACTCCATGGAGGATATTATGGCGGAGTCATACAGCAAGACGGATCATGCTAAGGTCGTTTGGGAGTCTCTAGACAAGCATTACAAGGCAGATGAGAACCGCAACAAGATTCATGTGATTGAAAAGGTCTGGAACATGCGATTTGAGGACAACAAGAATATGCTGCCTCAAGTCAAGGAGTTTCTCAAGTTACGTCAAAAACTTGAGGTTGATGGCATGTCCTTAATCGACGCCTTTGTCGTGGGGGATATTGTGGCCAAGCTTCCGCCAGGATGGAGCAATTTTATCTCGGACATGTACCGGAAGAAGATGCAAGTTAGCCTTGATCAACTACTGCACAACGTCCATGTTGAAGATGAGTTGAGGGCTCAAAACAAAGTGGACACGTTGTCCAAGCAGTTTGTTGATTTTTGAAGTCCTGAACTTGATGAAAATATGGTTATTAGTAGTTTATGACATTGAGTAATGATATTTTCTATAAATTAAGTGTATGGTTCTTGACATGTTTTAAGTTTTTTTGGTATTTTATTTATTTCCGCAGTTTTTTTAGTATGTATATATATATATATATATATATATATATATATATATATATATATATATATATATATATAGATTCTGTCCGCCATGACTTTCGACATAGGTCGCCACGCCATCCGTCATATTTATATGACGGATTTTTGGCTTGCTGCCATAATTTTTTATCCACCATTAACAACACTGCTCTCTACAAATTACCAGATAATTTCTAGGCTGCCAAAATTAATGATTATATAAGACAAGAGTAGCTATCGTGCAATTCTTAGAATTTTGTAGGAAATTGAATCAAGTTAGCATTAAATCAGGACAGTTATCTATTTAATATGTAGGTTGATAATTACATGTTCTATTTTATTTTTATTTTTGTAGAAACACTTAAGTTATTGGTGGATCAGCAGCCTATTGATAGGATATTGGATGGTAGATGCAGTAATAATTACTTGATTTAAAACGAAGAGAGAGACTAGAATCAGAAGGTTGAATGGTTACCAAAAGGGAAGGAGGGAGTACTGCTTCTGCTTTTTGCTTCCTGTATTACTGCTTCTGCTGTTGTTGCTTCTGCTGCTGCCGCTGGTTTTGCTGCTGCTTCTGTTGTTGTTTCAGCTGCTGATAGGAGGAGGATGGGGCCGGGAATTGGGGGAGGATTAGGAGAGGAAGAGGAGATTGGCTATCTCAGCCACATAAAGGGAGTAGAGTTCATAAAGAAATTTTATTCTCATTCATTCCATTTCATCTCTATCCTTTGATAAACAAGGATATAAATAGCTCACATCAAACAAAACAACCAACAAACTAAGAAATTCCTAAGGAACAGGCAAGTAACAACTGCAAAACAACAAAACAACCTTCTCCTAAAGACTAGGTAACAATAAAAAAACAGAATAATAAATAAAATCTGAATAACAAATGAAATCTGAATTCAAACTGCAAATTTAAATTTAAATACTAATCCATAATGAAGTCATGTCACGTCGTCTTCTACGTTGGTAGGTCTTCATGACTGGGGGCTTGATGTCCTCATCAGTCTTCCTGGCTCCACTAGCTCACCACCACCTGATATACCGGCTCGCCCCAGTCGTACATGCTGTGACCATCCATTTTATGTTGCCAACTACAAAGGGCTCGCGAGTCAGACTCGGTCTTTGATGGCTATTATTGACGGGATTCAAATCTCCAATTCTGTAAAGGAAATACTCAAATGTCACGTCCAGATCTCCCGTAGGTAATCGGCCGTCCCCGCTGGACGCGAATCACCGCACCAGCGCTCCCGCGGGATAATCTTTTCCATCTAGACGTGATGTCGCAAGAGCACAAGCTGCTCCCGTACAAGGCCATGATCCGAACATGCGATAAAATGTCTAAGCCACAGAGTCGCACAGATAGTCCGAGTGCAGCGGAATAAGAACGAACAAGCGATTGGTAACAAGTTTACAAAGTCGTCAATAGCGGAAGCATTGAATAACACAAGTATAAAAGTAAAACAAGCTCTTTATTAATATTGAACAAGTATTACAAGCAGCGCTAGACCGAGATTACAAGTCACTCAAGTCCTCTCTCTCTCTCTCTCTCTCAATAGTAAAAGCGTGCCAAGTGGCTACATTTGTGGAATGATACATAGGCGATGTTCCAACATTATGTCTTGTATATGTGCATCAGTTTCGGACGCAACGTTCGAAGGCTCCAGAGTGAACTCCATGCCTTAAGCACGCACGTAGGGGGTTTCCGTACCGAATGAGGTTCTCCCGCATCCTGCAAGCAATCTGGTGGGTTATCAGTACATAAATGCACTGGTGGGGAGGTTTCTCGTCTGCTCGACAAATCCAAACATGTTATACAGGTTTCGTGCGCCATCTATTAAGTTATCTTTCTAATCTTGCCGTAGGATCAGTTTTATGGCATAATGTAAAACCTAACTCGTGTGGCAGTGCGCCGTGCGATATAAGAGTAACACGACAAGACTTACCAACTTACCATTTGTCCTTCCCTGTCCAAGGCAAATTAAGTTAAACCAAGCACGAGCATACATAATGAAATCCAGGGATAATAGCATAAGTAAACACGAGTGTCGTGAGCGAGGTTCTGATTCTTGTGCACGAGTTACACAGATTATCTAGAAGTATTGCAGAAGATGTTCAAGTGTTCAAATATGTATAAGTTTGTTATACTCGTATCCGTTCAGGTGTTTCCGATTACTGGATGTGATGCAATGACTCGCACGCGGATTGCCGCTAAGCGAGGTTGACTTATCTATATGAACATGAGTTGCTGATATAGCCATAAAGGACGAGTTATAGTCTTGAACGAGGATGGTATGCAACGAAAAGCACGTGAGGTGCTACAAGCCATCCCGTCCAGTACGTGAGACTATCAGCCTTTGAGCAAGAATGGCACGGCGGGAGCGGAGAGGACATCCTACTCGCACATGAAAGGCTGCTGTGTGAGTTCCATCCGGATCGGATCGGCCCCGGTGTCCCGGAGACCGCCCGTGGAACAAGATTTCAAGAATCTCCTTTGTTGCCAAGTTGTCCGCGACATGCATGTCTTGGGTCTTCCAGATTCACAATATGACATGATAATACTTGATTCTTGTTCTGAACGAGTATTGCTCCACGAGTTGTGGTTCTTGCTTTACTTGACATGATTCTTGTTCAGAGTTCAACTTGACTTGATGCATTCCCCTAGTTCAGAAACTGTCTTGGCGACCTAACAGTCATGTATACTTGCAAGTTCATATTGTACAAAAGGACTATTTGATAGTCTTCTGGCTAACTAGAGGCATGCACGATACATATAGTGTTACTTGATTGTGGCATAAATTTGTGTGGCAATCATTGAAACGAGGCAACGAGTACAAACTACAATATAAGCAGGCAAGCATGCATTTATATTTGAAACATAAACATTTACGTTAGTACGGGTCTAAGGGGTAGTGTGAGGGGTGAAATCGTATATGAAAATATCGAGCGACATAATTTATGGGCGTGCAGTGTAAACAAGTGAAATTGTGCACTACGAAGAGTATATGGTGATCTACTCGAGGTATAGCGGGGTCTACTTACACGAAGCAAAGGTAGCATGCGAGGGTCCAAGTTATAAGCCAAGTTTTATTTCCATGTTCTAACACAAGCAATACAAGATGAGATTATTTTCTTAGGTAGGTGCGTTGTATTCTTTATTATCATGCAGGGGGTGATTCACCTAGCGACTAGCATGTATTGTCCATTTTTAAGTGTGCTTGTCAAGCAAAGACAAGTTCATTGTAGCCACCCACCTTAGCGATGATTCGTCTCGGTCGAGCGATACTCCGAGAGAGCCTTTGAAAGTCTAAGTCTGAACTCCTGAAGGGCCAAGTCTGAAAATTCTTTGCCTCAAACGAGTCTTCTCACTGAGCAAAACGGGTCTGGTCGTTGCACTTGCGCCATTTGAATCGGCTATCCGCTTGAACGGAATAGGTCGTTACATTAAACATCCTGATTGGCACGCATCTATGAAAGACGAAATGAGAGCACTTTAGGAGAACCATATATGGGACTTGGTGGATTTGTCTACTTGTAAGAAATAGGCCTGTCAATGGTAGCTTATCGGTCGGATGTTGGCATTACCATATCCGAATTAATAACTATAGGATACATCTGATAACCATCCAATATCCGATCGAATGGGAATTTTTGCTACCGTATCCGTTATCGATTATTTTAACGGATATCGGATAACTATCAGATACTTCAGCTTGTAACTCCTATAAACAATATTAATGCAGTCTCTTCTTCTGGTTACTCTCTTGAGTTATGGCATAATAGACTAGGACATGTTCACTGTAAAAGAATAAACAAGATGTCTAGTCTAGGACTTATCTCCAAATATAGGGGTAAGAAGGTGGAGAAGTGTGAGGTCTGTGTGCAGACAAAGATCACAAGCAAATTGTTCAAACGGGTTAACCGAAGCATAGATCTTCTGGAGTTGGTGCACTTAGATATCTGTGGCTTCAAACAGTTATCCACAAAGGCCAGGATGAAGTATTTTATTACATTCATCGACGACTACTCGAAGTATGCATTCGTCTATCTGCTCAAGTCAAAAGACGAAGCGTTCGAGAAGTTCAAGGAATTCAGGGCTGAGGCTGAACGTCAAACAGGGCAACAACTTAAGAGACTCAGAAGTGATCAAGGCGAAGAGTATAAGTCTATTGAATTTGCATCGTTCTGCAAATAACATAGAATTATCAATGAGACAACTACTCCGTATTCTCCTCAATCAAATGGAGTAGCTGAAAGAAAGAATATGACGTTGACAGAGATGATGAACTCAATGTTGTTAACTGCAGGTCTTCAAACTGCTCCTGGGGAGAAGCTGCGCTTACGGCTACGTTCATTCTGAGCAGAGTGCCGTACGCAACTTCCGATTTTACTCCTCATGAACTCTGGTTCAAAGTATGACCCAACTTGAATATCATTCGAGTGTGGGGGTGCCTAGCGTATGTGAAGCTTCCGGACTTTAAGATTCAGAAGCTGGGTACGAGGACTACAAGACCAACTTCCTGGGATATGCTGAAAAGAGTGATGCTCGGAGGTTTCTTGATATTGAGTCAAATCATATCATCGAATCTCGCGACACAGAATTCTTTGAAGATAAGTTTGCAAGGCACAAGAACATTGTTATCGCAGACATTTCGGAGAATTGTGTGAGTGCACAGGAGGGCAAAACTTCCAATAAAGATGTAGTCCAAGAAGAAGTTATTATTTCAGAGACAACGTTCGAACCAGAACTCGCAGAGCCTGTAACACCCTATTTTTTTTAATTTTTAAAAATGAGTTTTCTGGATTTTTCGGTAATTTTTAATTAATTATTAAAAATGTCCTTCAGGAATTAATAGTTTTATGGATTAAAATAATTATTAAAATATTTTAAAAATTATATTTTTGGGTGTATTATTAATTATTGGATGTTGTGTAATTTTTTGAAATTTATTGGGCTCAAAAACTATTTTTAAATTGCTAAAAAAATTTATTTTAATTGAACCGGGTTGAACCGGACTGAACCCGGTCCAACTGAACCGGACCGACCAACTAAACCGAACTCAGCCCTAACCCTAACGGGTCGGGTCCTACCCGACTCGACCCGACCCGAACCCGTAAACCCTCACCCGCTCCCCTCTCTCTCCCAAGAACCCCTCAGCGCCCTACCCCGCGTTTCCCGGCCACGACCCCCGCCTCTGCCGGTGGCCCACCCCGCTCCGCGGCCACGACCCGCCCATGACCCCCGCCTCTCCCTCTCCCCTTCCCTATTTAAACCCCAACCGAAGCCCACCGCAGCCACCACCGCCAAACCCCCTTCCCCGCTGTAACGCCCTGCAACCGCTCGGAGCGTTACGCTGAGTCGGACTGAATGAATCAAATGCTGGTTACATTTGAAATGTCGGATTTTGGGAAGAAGGATTAATCGAGTTAGTTTCAATGTGCAGATGGCTAGCGGGTTCGATGGAAATCAGGTGTTCGTTCCGAACAGTACTGAATAGCTGAATGGAAGCGATAATGCCGTCTTCCTTAATCCGATCGGTCGGATGATTTAGAGAGCACGGCCTGCTCGCACGGTCATACCAGTTGAGTAGATCGCGCTTGCATCGGACCACGGGTTCAAGGGATTGGCCATATCGGCAGGACAGGATGCCTAACGGATTCGAACATTGTGAGTGGGCTCTTTCCCTTCTCCTCTACTCCTTCATGCCTAATAATATGGAAAACACGTAAATGGCTTGAACACTTGGGCTGAAACATTGAGAATCACTACACTGAGGCGTGCATAGAGTGTATGCCATTGGCTTGGTAGGATTGTGGCTTGATTTGGTTTGTGCGTTGGATAGTTGGAGCTAGAGTTGGATTATTACCTTTGAGGCGATCGGTTGGATACTTGGGATTTTACTTGGACGGTTGGAAATATACAAGTTGGAATGATACAATTGAGGCAATGGGAACATTGGGAATAGCGGGATTCGGGCGAGCGAACGTGCATCCGTGCGCGTGTATCACAAGGATGCTTTGTCTTACAAAGCAGGCAGTTGTGGTTCGAAACCGAACAACTGTATCGGCGAGGGCGTTGTGTCGCTTGATGGGGCATCGTGCCACGAATGTGATATTTTGCCACTGAAACGGCATTGTGCCATGGGTTTTGCTTCGAGCATAGGTGTTGCACCAATTTGGATTGTGTTGAGAAGAGGCTTCGTGCCTATGAAACACTTGATATTTTGATGCCTCGGGCTATGTTTTGAGGTCGAGATTTGGGTTCTTGGAAGGACATGTTGGAAGAATGGTTATGGATGTGTTGGTTGGATTATTGATGGAATGAGTCTAGGATCGCTTGGTGGGGCGAGAATGTTCGATCCTCTCGTCATACCTACGTGTCTGCATAGTCACGGACAACCTGAGTGGCACAGGGTTTGGTTTCCTCGAACGAGTGCTCCGGGGCACCGGGACCGTTCGGCCATGGAGGAGACAATTGGGTAACGCGTCTTGGGCGCGGTGCCAGCGGTTGGATGCGATTCAGGTGGGTTAGCTACTTAGCGCTGTTTCGAATAGAACCGCATTTGATCTGTCCGATCAACGTCCTTTATGGCCTTTGGCCAGTGACTTCATATAAGAATAGATGTTGGCTTGCTTTACTTTGGTTGGTTTGTGCATCGTGTAGGCGCGGCCACCTTGCCTCGGCAAGAGTGTGCACTCGAGAGTGGGATATATAAACTTTGGTTCTGGATGGATATTGAGGCGAGACTGATGGTTCGATATGTTATCGTGCAAGCGATGACATTGAGTTAGACGGGTCGGATTTATATAGATTGCTTGTCGTTTGGTTTGAGATGAATGCTTGCATGCTTAAACTGCTTTACTGCTTTCCTTAACATGTCATTCAAATGCCATGAAATGAATCTAGGATTCAACTAGAAAGATCACCATATAACTGTTTGCATTCACTATTTTACTTAGTGTCGGCTTAGGCGAGTGGGTTACCCCGCTCACCAGTACGGTTGTGTACTGACCCACGTTTGTGGGCAATATTTTAGGTACACAGACGTAGTGGCGCTGCTTGGATATACGGGACAAGATGTATGAACTGTAAGTACCTTTGTGGGCTAGAGAAAGAGCAAGAGTTATTTCATCGTCTCCGTGGCATCGCCTTTGTGGCATTGACTCGGGGCATCTCATTTGGACCCTATCGTGAGCTTCGCTGTGTATACTCTGATTGTGTGCTTGGTACACAATACTTGACTTCCGCTGCAACTTGGTTGTTTCAATGATAACATTTGGTGTTTGACAACATCGCCTTGTACGAGCGCAACTCCAGGCTCGTACGGCATCACGTCCCGATGAGAACGATTGTCCTGCGGGAGAGCTGTAAACGTGGTGATTCACGTTCAGCGGGGACTATCGAGCTTGCGGGAGATTGGGGCGTGACAAATTGGTATCAGAGCGCCTGGTTCATTTCTTCGGACTTGGTCCTTCACTTCATCACAAACTCTAAATAGCTTCCGTGTGTCGTCTAGCTCTTGACTCTACTCGGTGCCGCATCGGATGTTTCATGCAATAAGTCTATTTATTGCTGGTTTTGGCTGCATTTTATTTCTTGGTTGGGTTGCCTTGGTTGGTTTTCGTAGGATCGCTTAGTCTCGTTAGGCGTTGTTGCATTCGTGCAGCAAGTTGGTTGGCGTTGTTGCATTTGTGCAACAAGTGTGGGCTTTCGTTGGGTTTGGCTTGGCTTGTCGTTCGGAGAGTTCTGATTGCTTCAGTGGATCAGTTGGCTGGTAGACGAGATTTGGTTATGCGGCATGTTTTGAGTAGAAACATTCGTAGAGAATAGATCCTTGCACGAGTTGCTCGTCAAGCGATTGTGTTGGATAGAAGTTGGAATTTTGGCTGTGGCGCATCGGTTGAGCAGGTTTGAGTTTGGCTCGGGAATATATGGATAAGTTGGTACGAGTTGCTCGTACAACAAAAGTGTGAAACCGTTGGGTATTGGGTTGGACTATTTGGAAGACGATCATTGCACGATTGCTCGTGTTGAGAAGGTATCAGACGGGTTGAGAAACAGTTGGATAATTCAAGCGTTGCCTGAGTTTTGTGTCAGACTCGAATTGGGAAAGGCATGATTATGCATAAGGAATGGTTTGAACGGATCTTGGATCTGTGAAGAAAATTGTAATGCGAGTAGCGACTTGATTCGGAGTGGTATATGGGATACCACATTTTGAGCAAGGCATTGGAAACATTTTGGCTGGACATTCAATGGAAATTTCCTGAACGGACTCGTGAAACGAGAATACAAGTTGGTTGGTGCACGTCGGTTGAGTTGGGAAGAATGAAAATGGAGCAAGCGAATATTGAGTTGAGCATATCGTGAACGGACTGGTGCAAGTGGAAAGCATCGTTGGGGCTTAAGTGAAGGATCGAATCGGAACGAACATTTTGGGATGCGCTTGAACGAGCAATGGGTGAATCAAATGATAGCGAGCACGGACTATGATTTTGGGCGACACTTTTGAGCTGTTGGTTGAGCAAAGAAACACGATATTGGTCTGGAGGGACAATGAGATGGATTCACACAAACTTGAAGATTTTGAAAGTTGTTGCTCGTGAAGTTGACTCAGGTTTAGCGGAAATGGAATTTTGGGCAGGATGGTGCAACGACAGTAAGACGGATTCTTCGGAAGACGTGGACGGATTGTGGCAACAACGAAAGGCAAAGATTTTGGTGGACAGACTTTTGAAGATAGCTAAATATGATAGCAACGTCGGAACAAATCACTGCGTGGCTCGAGTAAGTTGGAAGTGCATTGTGGGACGCAGCAAATGGATAAGAATTGGAGCAAGTCTTGGGTCTTGAGAATAATTGCAATTTGTAGTGCGAGAATCGAATATGCAATTCGGAAATTTGATGGATTCAGGACAGAACGACGGATTGATGGAATAAGGTTTCAACGAGCGCGGTTCTCGGATTCGGAAACTTCGCTCGGATGAACGGTTGGATTTTGAGTCAGATGTTCAGATGAGGTATAGCATGGTTTATAGTAACTGTCCATCGTGATGATTACAATTATCAAGCGTAGCTTCGGGACAGCTGACCCTAAGCGACCTTGCCCGCTGAATCGGATATGAATATGGTAGACCCATAGAACGACCCTTGAGGCGGCGTATTTGGGAATGCGTCGAGGGCAGACGTGAGCAATGTGATTTGGCTTATTGACTGAGTGTTGGATTTGAGAGATCCTTGGGATAGCCTTCAGCTGAAGAAGCAGCCAGAAGACCGAAGCGATTGTGGGATTGGCCTAAGTCAACTGATGAGATTCAGAGTCGCAGATTTTTATCGATGGCATCGCCTCTGACTCATCGTGCCCTGGAAGGGAATAGCATTCATATGAATTGACGACTGTGAAACTAGCTCGTGAAGTTAAAGCAACGGCTCGTTCAGATCAAATCCTTGCGAATACTGGAAGGGACAGATTTGCTTCAGATTTACAAGATGTCTCGGAACTTAGTCTGGGAAGCGTGCTCATTCGGAAGGCGAAGGTGATATCCTATGCTTCGAGGCAGTGGAAGCAGCGCGAAGAACTATTTCATGCGCAACCTAAGAATTGTGGCGAGTGTGTCCACGTTGAAATCGTGGCGACACAAATTCCTTTGGCGTGGCGGCGAGATCTTCGTGGATCACACGAACCTCAATATAGATGTTCACCCTGTGAGATTTTGAGATGGCAGGAAGGTGTTGGACTGAGCTGATGAAAGCAAAGTTGATTTTTGGGTAAGTCGCATAGCTGGGGTAGATCAGTTGTGAGAATCGTTCGGTGCACGAGACAATATTTGGAGATGTTGCTAGTACTGATTTCAGAAATAGTGGGATGGATTGAGTTGGAACTCGGACTGATTGAGTCGGTGGAAAATCTGCATAATTGAGAATAGTTCTCAAGCGAATGTGTTGGAATGGAAATCGTGATTTGGTTCAATCGGGAGCAAAGCAATATGGACGCCTCGAACATAAAGATACCCTTGTAACTTGTTCAAATTTGCTATCGCAAAGCTCGGCTGAAATGCATGTATTTTAGGGACGCCTTAAATATGTGTACGATCCAAAACTAAGCGATACGAAGAATTCGTATTGAGCTGCAAGGAGGATGTGGGAATATAGAACTTGTACGAGCGTTCAGCAGAACGAGATGTTGTGTCAGAAATAGTGAATATGTGAGTTGCTTAGAGCAGATCTATGGGATTGGATTATGGCATGCTAGTAAGGAATGAGTACCAGCACGGTTCGTGGACGAACCTGATTCTAAGTGGTATATTATGTAACGCCCCGCAACCGCTCGGAGCGTTACGCTGAGTCGGACTGAATGAATCAAATGCTGGTTACATTTGAAATATCGGATTTTGGGAAGAAGGATTAATCGAGTTAGTTTCAATGTGCAGATGGCTAGCGGGTTCGATGGAAATCAGGTGTTCGTTCCGAACAGTACTGAATAGCTGAATGGAAGCGATAATGCCGTCTTCCTTAATCCGATCGGTCGGATGATTTGGAGAGCACGGCCTGCTCGCACGGTCATACCAGTTGAGTAGATCGCGCTTGCATCGGACCACGGGTTCAAGGGATTGGCCGTATCGGCAGGACAGGATGCCTAACGGATTCGAACATTGTGAGTGGGCTCTTTCCCTTCTCCTCTACTCCTTCATGCCTAATAATATGGAAAACACGTAAATGGCTTGAACACTTGGGCTGAAACATTGAGAATCACTACACTGAGGCGTGCATAGAGTGTATGCCATTGGCTTGGTAGGATTGTGGCTTGATTTGGTTTGTGCGTTGGATAGTTGGAGCTAGAGTTGGATTATTACCTTTGAGGCGATCGGTTGGATACTTGGGATTTTACTTGGACGGTTGGAAATATACAAGTTGGAATGATACAATTGAGGCAATGGGAACATTGGGAATAGCGGGATTCGGGCGAGCGAACGTGCATCCGTGCGCGTGTATCACAAGGATGCTTTGTCTTACAAAGCAGGCAGTTGTGGTTCGAAACCGAACAACTGTATCGGCGAGGGCGTTGTGTCGCTTGATGGGGCATCGTGCCACGAATGTGACATTTTGCCACTGAAACGGCATTGTGCCATGGGTTTTGCTTCGAGCATAGGTGTTGCACCAATTTGGATTGTGTTGAGAAGAGGCTTCGTGCCTATGAAACACTTGATATTTTGATGCCTCGGGCTATATTTTGAGGTCGAGATTTGGGTTCTTGGAAGGACATGTTGGAAGAATGGTTATGGATGTGTTGGTTGGATTATTGATGGAATGAGTCTAGGATCGCTTGGTGGGGCGAGAATGTTCGATCCTCTCGTCATATCTACGTGTCTGCATAGTCACGGACAACCTGAATGGCACAGGGTTTGGTTTCCTCGAACGAGTGCTCCGGGGCACCGGGACCGTTCGGCCATGGAGGAGACAATTGGGTAACGCGTCTTGGGCGCGGTGCCAGCGGTTGGATGCGATTCAGGTGGGTTAGCTACTTAGCGCTGTTTCGAATAGAACCGCATTTGATCTGTCCGATCAACGTCCTTTATGGCCTTTGGCCAGTGACTTCATATAAGAATAGATATTGGCTTGCTTTACTTTGGTTGGTTTGTGCATCGTGTAGGCGCGGCCACCTTGCCTCGGCAAGAGTGTGCACTCGAGAGTGGGATATATAAACTTTGGTTCTGGATGGATATTGAGGCGAGACTGATGGTTCGATATGTTATCGTGCAAGCGATGACATTGAGTTAGACGGGTCGGATTTATATAGATTGCTTGTCGTTTGGTTTGAGATGAATGCTTGCATGCTTAAACTGCTTTACTGCTTTCCTTAACATGTCATTCAAATGCCATGAAATGAATCTAGGATTCAACTAGAAAGATCACCATATAACTGTTTGCATTCACTATTTTACTTAGTGTCGGCTTAGGCGAGTGGGTTACCCCGCTCACCAGTACGGTTGTGTACTGACCCACGTTTGTGGGCAATATTTTAGGTACACAGACGTAGTGGCGCTGCTTGGATATACGGGACAAGATGTATGAACTGTAAGTACCTTTGTGGGCTAGAGAAAGAGCAAGAGTTATTTCATCGTCTCCGTGGCATCGCCTTTGTGGCATTGACTCGGGGCATCTCATTTGGACCCTATCGTGAGCTTCGCTGTGTATACTCTGATTGTGTGCTTGGTACACAATACTTGACTTCCGCTGCAACTTGGTTGTTTCAATGATAACATTTGGTGTTTGACAACATCGCCTTGTACGAGCGCAACTCCAGGCTCGTACGGCATCACGTCCCGATGAGAACGATTGTCCTGCGGGAGAGCTGTAAACGTGGTGATTCACGTTCAGCGGGGACTATCGAGCTTGCGGGAGATTGGGGCGTGACAAATTGGTATCAGAGCGCCTGGTTCATTTCTTCGGACTTGGTCCTTCACTTCATCACAAACTCTAAATAGCTTCCGTGTGTCGTCTAGCTCTTGACTCTACTCGGTGCCGCATCGGATGTTTCATGCAATAAGTCTATTTATTGCTGGTTTTGGCTGCATTTTATTTCTTGGTTGGGTTGCCTTGGTTGGTTTTCGTAGGATCGCTTAGTCTCGTTAGGCGTTGTTGCATTCGTGCAGCAAGTTGGTTGGCGTTGTTGCATTTGTGCAACAAGTGTGGGCTTTCGTTGGGTTTGGCTTGGCTTGTCGTTCGGAGAGTTCTGATTGCTTCAGTGGATCAGTTGGCTGGTAGACGAGATTTGGTTATGCGGCATGTTTTGAGTAGAAACATTCGTAGAGAATAGATCCTTGCACGAGTTGCTCGTCAAGCGATTGTGTTGGATAGAAGTTGGAATTTTGGCTGTGGCGCATCGGTTGAGCAGGTTTGAGTTTGGCTCGGGAATATATGGATAAGTTGGTACGAGTTGCTCGTACAACAAAAGTGTGAAACCGTTGGGTATTGGGTTGGACTATTTGGAAGACGATCATTGCACGATTGCTCGTGTTGAGAAGGTATCAGACGGGTTGAGAAACAGTTGGATAATTCAAGCGTTGCCTGAGTTTTGTGTCAGACTCGAATTGGGAAAGGCATGATTATGCATAAGGAATGGTTTGAACGGATCTTGGATCTGTGAAGAAAATTGTAATGCGAGTAGCGACTTGATTCGGAGTGGTATATGGGATACCACATTTTGAGCAAGGCATTGGAAACATTTTGGCTGGACATTCAATGGAAATTTCCTGAACGGACTCGTGAAACGAGAATACAAGTTGGTTGGTGCACGTCGGTTGAGTTGGGAAGAATGAAAATGGAGCAAGCGAATATTGAGTTGAGCATATCGTGAACGGACTGGTGCAAGTGGAAAGCATCGTTGGGGCTTAAGTGAAGGATCGAATCGGAACGAACATTTTGGGATGCGCTTGAACGAGCAATGGGTGAATCAAATGATAGCGAGCACGGACTATGATTTTGGGCGACACTTTTGAGCTGTTGGTTGAGCAAAGAAACACGATATTGGTCTGGAGGGACAATGAGATGGATTCACACAAACTTGAAGATTTTGAAAGTTGTTGCTCGTGAAGTTGACTCAGGTTTAGCGGAAATGGAATTTTGGGCAGGATGGTGCAACGACAGTAAGACGGATTCTTCGGAAGACGTGGACGGATTGTGGCAACAACGAAAGGCAAAGATTTTGGTGGACAGACTTTTGAAGATAGCTAAATATGATAGCAACGTCGGAACAAATCACTGCGTGGCTCGAGTAAGTTGGAAGTGCATTGTGGGACGCAGCAAATGGATAAGAATTGGAGCAAGTCTTGGGTCTTGAGAATAATTGCAATTTGTAGTGCGAGAATCGAATATGCAATTCGGAAATTTGATGGATTCAGGACAGAACGACGGATTGATGGAATAAGGTTTCAACGAGCGCGGTTCTCGGATTCGGAAACTTCGCTCGGATGAACGGTTGGATTTTGAGTCAGATGTTCAGATGAGGTATAGCATGGTTTATAGTAACTGTCCATCGTGATGATTACAATTATCAAGCGTAGCTTCGGGACAGCTGACCCTAAGCGACCTTGCCCGCTGAATCGGATATGAATATGGTAGACCCATAGAACGACCCTTGAGGCGGCGTATTTGGGAATGCGTCGAGGGCAGACGTGAGCAATGTGATTTGGCTTATTGACTGAGTGTTGGATTTGAGAGATCCTTGGGATAGCCTTCAGCTGAAGAAGCAGCCAGAAGACCGAAGCGATTGTGGGATTGGCCTAAGTCAACTGATGAGATTCAGAGTCGCAGATTTTTATCGATGGCATCGCCTCTGACTCATCGTGCCCTGGAAGGGAATAGCATTCATATGAATTGACGACTGTGAAACTAGCTCGTGAAGTTAAAGCAACGGCTCGTTCAGATCAAATCCTTGCGAATACTGGAAGGGACAGATTTGCTTCAGATTTACAAGATGTCTCGGAACTTAGTCTGGGAAGCGTGCTCATTCGGAAGGCGAAGGTGATATCCTATGCTTCGAGGCAGTGGAAGCAGCGCGAAGAACTATTTCATGCGCAACCTAAGAATTGTGGCGAGTGTGTCCACGTTGAAATCGTGGCGACACAAATTCCTTTGGCGTGGCGGCGAGATCTTCGTGGATCACACGAACCTCAATATAGATGTTCACCCTGTGAGATTTTGAGATGGCAGGAAGGTGTTGGACTGAGCTGATGAAAGCAAAGTTGATTTTTGGGTAAGTCGCATAGCTGGGGTAGATCAGTTGTGAGAATCGTTCGGTGCACGAGACAATATTTGGAGATGTTGCTAGTACTGATTTCAGAAATAGTGGGATGGATTGAGTTGGAACTCGGACTGATTGAGTCGGTGGAAAATCTGCATAATTGAGAATAGTTCTCAAGCGAATGTGTTGGAATGGAAATCGTGATTTGGTTCAATCGGGAGCAAAGCAATATGGACGCCTCGAACATAAAGATACCCTTGTAACTTGTTCAAATTTGCTATCGCAAAGCTCGGCTGAAATGCATGTATTTTAGGGACGCCTTAAATATGTGTACGATCCAAAACTAAGCGATACGAAGAATTCGTATTGAGCTGCAAGGAGGATGTGGGAATATAGAACTTGTACGAGCGTTCAGCAGAACGAGATGTTGTGTCAGAAATAGTGAATATGTGAGTTGCTTAGAGCAGATCTATGGGATTGGATTATGGCATGCTAGTAAGGAATGAGTACCAGCACGGTTCGTGGACGAACCTGATTCTAAGTGGTATATTATGTAACGCCCCGCAACCGCTCGGAGCGTTACGCTGAGTCGGACTGAATGAATCAAATGCTGGTTACATTTGAAATATCGGATTTTGGGAAGAAGGATTAATCGAGTTAGTTTCAATGTGCAGATGGCTAGCGGGTTCGATGGAAATCAGGTGTTCGTTCCGAACAGTACTGAATAGCTGAATGGAAGCGATAATGCCGTCTTCCTTAATCCGATCGGTCGGATGATTTGGAGAGCACGGCCTGCTCGCACGGTCATACCAGTTGAGTAGATCGCGCTTGCATCGGACCACGGGTTCAAGGGATTGGCCGTATCGGCAGGACAGGATGCCTAACGGATTCGAACATTGTGAGTGGGCTCTTTCCCTTCTCCTCTACTCCTTCATGCCTAATAATATGGAAAACACGTAAATGGCTTGAACACTTGGGCTGAAACATTGAGAATCACTACACTGAGGCGTGCATAGAGTGTATGCCATTGGCTTGGTAGGATTGTGGCTTGATTTGGTTTGTGCGTTGGATAGTTGGAGCTAGAGTTGGATTATTACCTTTGAGGCGATCGGTTGGATACTTGGGATTTTACTTGGACGGTTGGAAATATACAAGTTGGAATGATACAATTGAGGCAATGGGAACATTGGGAATAGCGGGATTCGGGCGAGCGAACGTGCATCCGTGCGCGTGTATCACAAGGATGCTTTGTCTTACAAAGCAGGCAGTTGTGGTTCGAAACCGAACAACTGTATCGGCGAGGGCGTTGTGTCGCTTGATGGGGCATCGTGCCACGAATGTGACATTTTGCCACTGAAACGGCATTGTGCCATGGGTTTTGCTTCGAGCATAGGTGTTGCACCAATTTGGATTGTGTTGAGAAGAGGCTTCGTGCCTATGAAACACTTGATATTTTGATGCCTCGGGCTATATTTTGAGGTCGAGATTTGGGTTCTTGGAAGGACATGTTGGAAGAATGGTTATGGATGTGTTGGTTGGATTATTGATGGAATGAGTCTAGGATCGCTTGGTGGGGCGAGAATGTTCGATCCTCTCGTCATATCTACGTGTCTGCATAGTCACGGACAACCTGAATGGCACAGGGTTTGGTTTCCTCGAACGAGTGCTCCGGGGCACCGGGACCGTTCGGCCATGGAGGAGACAATTGGGTAACGCGTCTTGGGCGCGGTGCCAGCGGTTGGATGCGATTCAGGTGGGTTAGCTACTTAGCGCTGTTTCGAATAGAACCGCATTTGATCTGTCCGATCAACGTCCTTTATGGCCTTTGGCCAGTGACTTCATATAAGAATAGATGTTGGCTTGCTTTACTTTGGTTGGTTTGTGCATCGTGTAGGCGCGGCCACCTTGCCTCGGCAAGAGTGTGCACTCGAGAGTGGGATATATAAACTTTGGTTCTGGATGGATATTGAGGCGAGACTGATGGTTCGATATGTTATCGTGCAAGCGATGACATTGAGTTAGACGGGTCGGATTTATATAGATTGCTTGTCGTTTGGTTTGAGATGAATGCTTGCATGCTTAAACTGCTTTACTGCTTTCCTTAACATGTCATTCAAATGCCATGAAATGAATCTAGGATTCAACTAGAAAGATCACCATATAACTGTTTGCATTCACTATTTTACTTAGTGTCGGCTTAGGCGAGTGGGTTACCCCGCTCACCAGTACGGTTGTGTACTGACCCACGTTTGTGGGCAATATTTCAGGTACACAGACGTAGTGGCACTGCTTGGATATACGGGACAAGATGTATGAACTGTAAGTACCTTTGTGGGCTAGAGAAAGAGCAAGAGTTATTTCATCGTCTCCGTGGCATCGCCTTTGTGGCATTGACTCGGGGCATCTCATTTGGACCCTATCGTGAGCTTCGCTGTGTATACTCTGATTGTGTGCTTGGTACACAATACTTGACTTCCGCTGCAACTTGGTTGTTTCAATGATAACATTTGGTGTTTGACAACATCGTCTTGTACGAGCGCAACTCCAGGCTCGTACGGCATCACATCCCGATGAGAACGATTGTCCTGCGGGAGAGCTGTAAACGTGGTGATTCACGTTCAGCGGGGACTATCGAGCTTGCGGGAGATTGGGGCGTGACACCCGCCGCTCCGGTCTCCGCCTCCGCCGTGACCCAGACCCGGCGTCGTCTCCGCCGAGCTGCCCTCCCGACGACGTCGACGCCGCCAGCAGCCGCAGCACAGTAACCCACCTCCACCGCAGCTCCGCCGCCGGCGAGCTCCGTCACCCCGTAGTCGCGCCTCCCAATTCACGACCTACGAGGTATCTGTCTTTCCAGTCTCGTAACTCCCTGTGTATTGACTCGTTTTTTATTCTGTCGAATCCTGCGCGTAGACCGCGTGACCCTCTCGAAACCCCATACAACTCGTTCGGGGTATCACGTCCTGTGTAGATCACAAATCACGACGCAAAAACAGGAAAATAATTCCCGATTTCAGAAAATTCAGAAATTGCCCCGAATATCCCAGTTCACGACCGTTTTGCGACCAACCAGTTAATTGTTTTTAAAATTTACTTGAACAGTAATTTAGACCTTATGATCAAGTTTTAAAACCCTATTTTTGTTCAATTTATTGTGTTGTATGTTGTGTTTTATTCGAGGGTGAAAATGGCCAAAAATTTGGTTATTTAGATACCCTGATTTTCCCGGAACTGGGTGCGTCCCGCTAAACGAGGCAACTTGGTCGTGTGCGAACTTCACCGAAAGGTGCACACCGTCGATACGGACGTGTGAAATTTCGCAGAAGTTGATTTGGATGTGCGTGCATACCGGAATCATCGCGTATCCGTTGACAACGTCCCGTATCGGCCCTGTTCTGAAACTCATTGTAACTTTGTGTGTGCTCGTCGTTTCTAAACGAAACTTGCGCCATCGGACTCGTAGCATTTTTCTGGTCCTGTGACCCAAGTTTGGTTCGATTCTGAGAACGTTGACAAAATTCCGTATCGTGGGTTCCACGGCTCCAGTTAACGGGCGATTTTGTGATCGGCTCATCGGAATCCAGTTCTGAACATTCTGTTCGGTTCGTATCGTCGTTCTGGACTTGTAGACACTAAGTTTGACGAATTTGGGGAACATTGTCTCTGGCACATTTTTTGATGCGAAGTGGGCCACATGTGGACCCCACTTTGACAAAAAATGGTCAATTTTGCCCCTGTGTTCAAATTGGACTTATGGATAGGCAATTCTAGCTATTTGATATCTTCTGAATATGATGGTAATATTTATTTCAGCAACCGGAGGAGTACCTGCAGATCCTGCTGATACCAGAGCAGCAGTTGGAAACCAAACCCCAGGCAAGTGTACCTTGCCATACTTGCAGCATTTGTATTATATTATTCCCTTGAATTATTTATATGATATATCTGTTCAACCTAGGACCGTGTGACATTGCTTAGCGTCCGAATAATATTCGGGTGTCAACGCCGTACGCGGAGTTGTGTAACGTCACCTAGAGAGGGATATCGAGACCCTATACATTTTTTGTGCTTGCATCATCAAGTACGTCATACCATAGGACACTTGACACTGTTCATGAGACATAATCTTCCTGAGATATTCATGGTGATTTTGTATAGGCTACAGGATTTGTGACATAGACTTTATGTTCATAGCTATCATATGACTTGCTACATTAGATATGATCTTCCGTGACATGGACATGAGACATCGTGGACATGAGACGTGTGATTACATTGGATAGGGAGAGACACACAGGTTACAGGCTGATTTTATATATGGTGCCATAGGCCCACTACATAGTAAACTACATAGTATAACTGCTACAGTCTCCCCGACACAGAGCTTGTAGTAGTCTCAGCCTAAGTCTAGTGATGCTCTCAACTTGCATATCACATAGCTGGTTACTTAGTTTACCCTATTGTTATTGTTTCATTTATTATTGCACTGCATTTATTCTGGCTTGAGTTATTCTTGTACCTTGCTATGTCCCCTGAGGACCTGGATCCGGATTATGTCCCCAGGTGTAGCAGAGGAGATCTACCCTGAGGTATACGGGACATGAGCTGACATTGGAGCAGTACCAGAACCCGAGGACGAGGTCGTGCCAAAAGATTTCTCCTGAGTACCTGCTTTATCTATACTCAGTTATTTCTCTTATTTCCTGTCTATTGCATTGATGTATCAAACTTATTCCCGGGTTGTTCCCCGAGACACTTTTTATTGAGACTTGTTAGATTATATTTTATTTTGATTATTCTGGCATTTGATCTGTGATTATCTTCTGTGGATGAGATTAGAATTAGACTGTGACTTGTATCGTAGACTTATTTATTATTGTTTACAGCTTAAGTACACCCTAATGGGTCCATTAAATCGGGTCTCCCATTGGTGTGTGCTGCTGGCCATTGCCACGTGTCCAGTCCCTCAGTATTTTGGGACTGGGGCATGACAGAGCCGGTGTCTAAGCGAGTAAGGAGACATAAGGACTTCGGAGATAATTTCGTCACCTATCATGTAGAAGCAGATCCGCTTACCTATGATAAGGCAATTGTGTTTGATAATAAACGAAAGAAATAAAATAAGGTTTATACGAAACCCGTTCTTTGGTTTACAAACAAGAAGTACAATTAATCCTATACGAAAATGTCAAGTACAAAATTTTAATCTGGGTAAATATTGCTATAGGAGTCTGATCTGCAGTCGATCACTTTGTCCCTTGGACCACACGATGATGAAGAAGTGCAGTAGAAGAAGGAGATGCTTCACAGATTGCAAGAGGGAGTGGATGCTCGATGCCAAAATCGTTGATCACTACTCTCTGTCTGAGCTCTGGATTCTTCTTTCTCAAAGACTTTTCGACTCTTAATTCTTCGACCTCTCGACCCTGGAGTTTTTCGACCCTGGAGTTTTTTGACCCTAGACCTCTGTCGATAGAGGTCTCTATTTATAGGATTTTAGTGACAGTAACCATCCAATCGGCGTAGAAGCCGGGTAGTGGAGAGTATGGCACCTTTTACGCGACGGTTACAATAATCGTTATCCACGTATAAATGATCTTCTGAATCTGCATGTGACGCGTGTCCCATTAAGAGATAATGCGTATAACTGCTGCGAAGATCACGACATAAAAACTACGTAGGTAGTTATCCCTTGCGTAGAAAAGGTTGGCGTAGAAGCCAATAACTGTCACCATGGCGTAGAAGCCAAATAGTTATCAAACTGGCGTAGAGGCCGAGTAGGCGTAGAAGCTTGATGCTGCATAGATGGGTAGCTAGCGTAGAAGATAGCTGATCCTCCTTCCTTGACTGAGGCCTTGAGCGAATTTTGGACCAAATAGCCTTAATGCGCACCAATGCAAATGTAGCCTGAGTTGGCGTATTTCAAGGAGATAGCGTACGGCGTGCTCCTCATAGCCGAAAAAGCCTGGTGGCGTATTCCAAGGAGATAGCGTACATCGTGCTCCCATGGCTGAAAATAGCCTGATGGCGTAATGTGCAAAAGTGATGATGTGGACGTATTAGCCAAAATTACGGCTTGCCCAGTCTTTGGAGATATAATCAAATCTCTTGCATTAAATGCAGAGATCTGCCCCAATCCTGCGCATTAAATGCAGAGGCGTATCTCGAAGATCTGCCACCATTCTGAACATTAAATGCAGAGATGTGTCTCGGAGATCTGCCACCATTCTGAGCATTAAATGCAGAGACGTGTATCGGAGATCTGCCACCATTCTGAGCATTAAATGCAGAGACGTGCCTCGAGCTCTGTACGAATGAGCAGCTTTTGACGTGGCAGTCTGTTTGTCTTCTGCGGAGCGTAAAAAGCTCACATCTGCCTGTGTAAAACTAGGCAGCATATTCCCTTGTATGCGTAAAAGCACTTTGTATCAGGAAAACTTCACTAAACGACGGTATGGGTCGCTGTGCTGCGCCATCATTACAGCCGTCGTCTGGGTAGTCGTGCAGTACTCTTTGTCAGGAGTCAGACGTCAGGTTCACTGCATGATTTGACCAGTTCATTCGAGGAATACGAAGCGTTCCTCGTACACTTCTATGCTTCATTAAAAGCGGATGAGTTTTACGCCATAAAGACGGTATAATATCCTTTTTACGCTGAAGCAGCCTGGACATACTGCATTACGCGGATAGTCCTTGAGCTTATATTTTACGCTGTGCTTAGTGAGAAAGCTCTGTTATACGCCGACACTAAAATGCTGCGTATAACTCTTTAGCGTATTTTTCATGCTTCTACAAGACCCCCTTCAAAGTTTTCAAATTTCTCGTAATTTGAAACACTTTGAATGAAGCATGAAACGGTCCAGTCTGACTCGTTCTTCAAGGCTGATTTCTTGGTGGATTATAGGGGATTTGTTGGGATTCGGTGTGTTCTCTTTTGCCTATATAAAGGCTGAGGAGTTAACATGTTCTTCCCACATTTCCTTCACCACACAGAGATGATTGCCGGAGTTCATCGGGTCGACTTGAGGAAGAAGAAGACCATGTTCTTCCCGCATGTAAGGAGCCAAAAAAGAAGGCATCTTCGAGCAAATATCCTCTGCAACGATGGATCATGGAAGGATATCATAGCTTTCTTTGCTCGGGATAATTAGCAACTTCATATGGCGGTTCGTCCAGGAGAGAGGAAGGGTCACATTCGACCACACAGCTTGCAAGCTGTATTTTCTCCTGTCATTCGTGGACGAGAGCAGACAAACTAGCTCTGTCCTCGAGTATTGAGTTGGGTTTAAAACCTCAACTCAATCTGTCATGGCATATGGAGAATGGCTCTGAATAATTTAGGCAGGCCCAGTTTTGTATCCTCCGGCCATTAATCATTTTCTTGTTAATCGGCCGCGGAAACCGACTAACTGCTGAAGAAGACGGAAGAAGATCTCCACCAATACGAGAACCTGGCAGAACAGATTCTGGGGGTAACCTTTTTAATGAAGATTTAGAAACCCTTTGTAGATGGAATTTCTCTCATATGTAATCATGAAAATAAAGAGAAAACCCTTTGTAGACTGGATTTCCCTCATATGTAATCATAATTTAATAAAATTGTCTTCTTCTGTACATCTGATTATTTTGCCATATATTTTGCTGTGATAAAGTCTGAATATGTGTAGCTTCGACACGTCTGGATAACCTTACGCTGACTCTGATAGAAAGAGTATTTGGTCCCATCCTGTCTTTTACGTATAACTAAAGATGCGCAGAAAGCCGCTTAGCATTTAAGTCGAGTATTCGAACTGTCCTGCTATTAGGAATGAGGAACTGCGTAGAATCCTGAACTGTCACTTCCGATAAGAAGAATTTTTGTTCAGACCATCATTTTCATGAATGATTTTCCGAAAATCCCTTGAAATAGGGCGAGAAACGACTGTCAAAACTGAGTCACCATTTTGAACTATAGATGAAATGTTCAAACTGGATTCTAGATGAACCCCCAATCGACCCAGGAAGAAGAGTCATTTTAAAAGTTGAACTCTGTATGCTTTGGGTACTTGGGATATTTTGAGGCCAAGAAGGAGCATCTTCTGCATGAACCCTTGTAATTGACCGCCTTGAGATTCGTTCATATATACGCATACTCTGGCTTGCGTATTGTCAGATATGCGGAGAGTCATAGATCTGTAAATATGGATGAGCATAAAATCATAAGTTCGTAGCCTCTCGAGCGTAAAAGCTGCTGAGCATAAAAGCATCCGGGCGTAGAAACTGTAGATTTGTAGCCTCTGAAAAAAAAATCTTCCGAGCGTGAAGTTGTGGATTTGTTGCCTCTGAGCGTAAAAGTTACTTAGCGTAAAATCATAGATTTGTAGCTTCTGAGCGTGAAGTCATAGGTTTGTAGCCTCTCGAGCGTAAAAGCTACCGAGCATAAAAGCATCCGGACGTAAAATCATAGACTTATAGCTTGTGAGCGTAAAACCGTAGATTTGTAGCTGCCGAGCGTAAAAAGCTCCTTGGCGTAAAACCACGAATCTGCTTTGCACGATTTTTTTTTGAATTCGCTGACTGTCCGCCTTCCCTGAGTAATAGGCTGACGTAGTCCCCAATCATAACCGAATATTAAATATCAGATTTGGTTAGGGATTCGAGGAGTCCATCCGAACTCTATATATATCCCAAGGCTTTCAGAGAGAAGACTCTTCGCCTGTCTTTTGCAAAAGAAAGCTTTCGTCTCTTCGAGTTCTTTCCTTCGTTTTCTCTCTGAGCATTCTGAGTTCTTAGCAATGGCCCAAAAACCAATCTTCTCCTCTAAGGGAAAGAAGGCTGCCTCCTCTTCTCGCTCCTCTGCCCAAGCAAGAGCGACTCCCATCGGGCAGGGCGAACCTCGCTCTGAACGAAGTGTCCCACCGACGAACTGTGTACCGGGCGTTATAGGTAAAGTTTTTGGGACGAGAAGAACGAATAAAACCCTTCACATACGTTGTATGTGAATGCGCTAGGTCATCTCCTAGGCTGATAGCCTCTCTGAGGAAGATGATGCACAGAGATATTTCATCTTTTACGCCCACATTTCTAATGTGTCAGCGTAAAAACTTCATATTTTCGCAGTCTGGCGTAAAAGCTTTGACTGTCGAAAATTGGCGTATACTACAAATTTTGAGTGTTACGCTCTGGATGAAAATTCTGGCATAATAACTCAAACTTTGGCAGTCTAGCGTAAAACACAGACTGTCAGATTTTTTGTGTATACTGTCAATCTTAAATTTTATGCCTTGGAATGAGACTCCAGCGTAAAAAGTCAAGTTTTTACAGTCTTGGCGTAAAAGCACAGACTGTTGATCTTCGGCATATGCTGCAAGATTGTGAGGTCTAGTATAGAAACTGACGTGTTTTTCTTGTACTTTGTAGTTGATTTGCATATGTCTCCGTTGGCTGAGGTGATGGGTTCTGCTGCATTCCAATTATCTGGAGGATTTGTCCCATATGACATTTCCCATTTCTGGACCCCAATATCCTGAAGGAAGGGGAATCCTGATATCGTCTCAAGGAGAGTGAATGCTGTTGAGCATGATCAACGGAGAGCCCCTAACATCTATAGACGGGGCATAATATATAAAACTGGCTTTTCTCTTCGGGGGTATGATTGATAAACAATCCCAAACGAAGCCCAAGAAAGAAAACTAGGTTTTTCCTGCCGGGGGCTTGGTCCTGTATCTGCCCAAGATGCTGAGAGATTATCCTATCTCGGCATTCTTCCATGCCACGCATCCCAGGAGGATGTCATGGACTCTGACTCCTAATCTTCACGGCCAGCCGGGGAAGATATTTTACCAGAAAGGATCCGACCAAGGGTCGTTTGTGAGCCGCCCTTCTGGTCTAGTCATCCCTTTCAGGGGATTATTTCTGGGCATTGTCCCGAGTGAGGAAACTGCGCCATTCCAGCCAGTCCAATTATCGACTTTTTGTAATGACTTCATGGGACATTGAGGAGTATACCCCAAGGTTAATCCTCGGACCAATGGGTGGCTTACCCCCACAAATCTTCGATGGGTTCGTTTAGCTGACTAGGCCCTGAAGAACTTTCAGACGGAGCTGGAGAGCATTGGTCTGTACGCAGCTGTGAGTGCCACCAGTGTTGGGTTACCTCTAAACCCCAACCTGTTTCTGGCTTTGATGGAGCGATATATCTCGCTCACTGGGACTTTCGCCACTCCACTGGGGGAGTTGGGATTGGCCCTTCACGAAATAGCAGAGATTTCAAGACTGCCAATGGGGGATACTCCTTATGAAGAGTATGTTCCCACAAACTGGGAGCTAGGGGATACAGACCCTCGGGTGGTGGCAGTATACTAAGAGCTGATATGCCACTATTTAGCGTATACCGCCTTTTACAATGAGCCCTCGGATTTGGCCCATACCAACAAGTGGGCGTCCTATCTCTTCTTCCACCAGGCTAGAAATGCTAAGCCAGACAAAGTCGCGGATAGCAGGGATAGGCCTTTGAGCTTTCTGAGCGTGCTTAGTGCTCAGGTAGTCGATGATCTTATGGAAGATGCTGGGGCTTCAGATCAGATTATCGACGAGGGATAGGAAAATATCCTGCAGGCACCAAGGCCTACAGTTATTTGAGGCATTGCCGCAGGCCTCTGTCCAAGGAAGCTCAACTGGCTGGCTTCATCTCCATATGGCTACGCCGACTGGTAGTACCCGGCATTACCTCTTCGGATCGCATCCACCGTAACACCTTATGGCCTGTAGTGCGTGTAACGCCCTGCTCCGCGCCGACGTTATGTATCAAGGTGAGTGGGCAAAACTTCGTTCTCTGATTCTTGCATGCCTTAATAATAACCTGAGTTTTTGCTTGCAATGTTTTCATAAGAGAATGATAGAACCTGCCTTGCATGTTAATGAACGAACTCACCTATCTTGTCTTCGAAACAATGTCTGCTTAACGAGAATCCTGAATCGCCTACTTAGAGTGCATGAATATGTTCACTATCGTCTATGCTTCGAGAGAACCATACTGTGCCTGAACGTGTTCAAGTGATAAGTCGGATTGCCCCGCAACAATGAGTGTATTCTGATGGTTCGTCTCGTCTGCATACTAGAGGTTATTTGATAGTGTTCCATGCATTCGCACGCGGTCGGACAATGGCTTTTGGTGGAGAGCTGAACTGCATGCGTCATCCACCATGGGTCACAGCTGCCATTAGCATCAGAGAAATGAGTCATTGGTATGCTGTTCCACCAGCTGCCGATCCTGAGATACTCGGGGACTGCGCTGCATATAGCTAAGTCATTGTGTTGGCTTGGATAGTGACTGCCCCTAAGAATGTGCATTGTGTGTCTAGCTTTGCATCAGACCCTCGAGTCGCACGAGACACGCTGCGCACACCCTGGAACATGAACGGTTTGCTTGCTTGCATATTCAATATGAAACTCTGTTTCCAAACATGTTTTCAAACAAGTAAATCGACTCTGCTAGAACTGCATGAAACGAACCTAGGTAAAACTAGAAAGATCACTAGTAATGTAATGTTTTATAACATGATTACTTAGTGCCTGTTTGAGTGAATGCATGTTTCTGTTCAGTTGATTTATCTCACCAGTACTTGTATAAAGTGCTGACCCACCAACAGTTTACTTGCTTGCAGGTACTGGATCGTCCGAGGGAGCGATAGGCGTGCCACAGTCCCCAAGACCCGGAATCCTGGTTTCGATTATTGCCCCAAGAATGCTATCGTATAAGGGGGCATAATGTATGGAACGAACGTGTGCCTTTGCTAAAGGAAACCCAAGTTGCCTCGATTATCCCGAACACTCAGTTGGCTAATGCATTGCATTGCAACAAGTCCCTTTCCGCTGCTTACTCGATTGATGCGATGATAGCCAACTATCAACTTAAACGATTGGCCTTGCACGGGCGCAACCCCAGGCCCGTGCAGCATCACATCCCCCGAAAGCTCGAACGGGCCATTCGCTTGGCTCCCTTTCTCCCTCGCACCCGCGGGACGGGCGTGGTGATTCGCGTCCGGCGCGCCGAGGCACGGTAATTCGTGCCCGGTTCGTTAATTCCGGCCGTACGGGGTGGGGCAGGACGGAGCGGCGGCCCGGGCGGGTCTGGGGCGTGACAGAATGGTATCAGAGTAGAATCGATTCTCTGGCCCAAAATCCGTTGCTATGACTCTGAGTCGATATGGTTTTGCAAAGAGCGTTCCATACAATAAGTCCATAAATATTCTCAAAGTGCAAAATATTTCCTGAACTTGAATTGTTTGATTGTTTCGATTGAGTACAGCGAGGGACGGCACTATCGCTACTCGGGATATCGAGAAGTTTATCCTTGAAGTTTCGAGGACGAAACTTTTTGTTGGTTGGTAAGTATGTAACGCTCCGCTCCGCACCGACGTTATGTATCAAGGTGAGTGGGCAGAACTTCGTTCTCTGATTCTTGCACGCCTTAATAATAACCTGAGTTTTTGCTTGCAATATTTTCATAAGAGAATGATAGAACCTGCCTTGCATGTTAATGAACGAACTCACCTAGCTTGTCTTCGAAACAATGTCTGCTTAACGAGAATCCTGAATCGGCTGCTTAGAGTGCATGAATATATTCACTATCGTCTATGCTTCGAGAGAACCATAATGTGCCTGAACGTGTTCAAGTGATAAGTCGGATTGCCCCACAACAATGAGTGTATTCTGATGGTTCGTCTCGTCTGCATACTAGAGGTTATTTGATAGTGTTCCATGCATTCGCACGCGGTCAGACAATGGCTTTTGGTGGAGAGCTGAACTGCATGCGTCATCCACCATGGGTCACAGCTGCCATTAGCATCAGAGAAATGAGTCATTGGTATGCTGTTCCACCAGCTGCCGATCCTGAGATACTCGGGGACCGCCCTGCATATAGCTAAGTCATTGTGTTGGCTTGGATAGTGACTGCCCCTAAGAATGTGCATTGTGTGTCTAGCTTTGCATCAGACCCTCGAGTCGCACGAGACACACTGCGCACACCCTGGAACATGAACGGTTTGCTTGCATATTCAATATGAAACTCTGTTTCCAAACATGTTTTCAAACAAGTAAATTGACTCTGCTAGAACTGCATGAAACGAACCTAGGTAAAACTAGAAAGATCACTAGTAATGTAATATTTTATAACATGATTACTTAGTGCCTGTTTGAGTGAATGCATATTTCTGTTCAGTTGATTTATCTTACCAGTACTTGTATAAAGTGCTGACCCACCAACAGTTTACTTGCTTGCAGGTACTGGATCGTCCGAGGGAGCGATAGGCGTGCCACAGTCCCCAAGACCCAGAATCCTGGTTTCGATTGTTGCCCCGAGAATGCTATCGTATAAGGGGGCATAATGTATGGAACGAACGTGTGCCTTTGCTAAAGGAAACCCAAGTTGCCTCGATTGTCCCGAACACTCAGTTGGCTAATGCATTGCATTGCAACAAGTCCCTTTTCACTGCTTACTCGATTGATGCGATGATAGCCAACTATCAACTTAAACGATTGGCCTTGCAAGGGCGCAACCCCAGGCCCGTGCGGCATCACGTCCCCCGAAAGCTCGAACGGGCCATTCGCTTGGCTCCCTTCCTCCCTCGCACCCGCGGGACGGGCGTGGTGATTCGCGTCCGGCGCGCCGAGGCACGGTGATTCGTGCCCGGTTCGTTAATCCCGGCCGTACGGGGCGGGGCAGGGCGGAGCGGCGGCCCGGGCGGGTCCGGGGCGTGACAGAATGGTATCAGAGCGGAATCGATTCTCTGGCCCAAAATCTGTTGCTATGACTCTGAGTCGATATGGTTTTGCAAAGAGCGTTCCATACAATAAGTCCATAAATATTCTCAAAGTGCAAAATATTTCCTGAACTTGAATTGTTTGATTGTTTCGATTGAGTACGGCGAGGGACGGCACTATCGCTACTCGGGATATCGAGAAGTTTATCCTTGAAGTTTCGAGGACGAAACTTTTGTTGGTTGGTAAGTATGTAACGCCCTGCTCCGCACCGGTGTTATGTATCAAGGTGAGTGGGCAGAACTTCGTTCTCTGATTCTTGCACGCCTTAATAATAACTTGAGTTTTTGCTTGCAATGTTTTCATAAGAGAATGATAGAACCTGCCTTGCATGTTAATGAACGAACTCACCTAGCTTGTCTTCGAAACAATGTCTGCTTAACGAGAATCCTGAATCGCCTGCTTAGAGTGCATGAATATGTTCACTATCGTCTATGCTTCGAGAGAACCATACTGTGCCTGAACGTGTTCAAGTGATAAGTCGGATTGCCCCGCAACAATGAGTGTATTCTGATGGTTCGTCTCGTCTGCATACTAGAGATTATTTGATAGTGTTCCATGCATTCGCACGCGGTCAGACAATAGCTTTTGGTGGAGAGCTGAACTGCATGCGTCATCCACCATGGGTCACAGCTGCCATTAGCATCAGAGAAATGAGTCATTGGTATGTTGTTCCACCAGCTGCCGATCTTGAGATACTCGGGGACCGCCCTGCATATAGCTAAGTCATTGTGTTGGCTTGGATAGTGACTGCCCCTAAGAATGTGCATTGTGTGTCTAGCTTTGCATCAGACCCTCGAGTCGCACGAGACACGCTGCGCACACCCTGGAACATGAACGGTTTGCTTGCTTGCATATTTAATATGAAACTCTGTTTCCAAACATGTTTTCAAACAAGTAAATCGACTCTGCTAGAACTGCATGAAACGAACCTAGGTAAAACTAGAAAGATCACTAGTAATGTAATGTTTTATAACATGATTACTTAGTGCCTGTTTGAGTGAATGCATGTTTCTGTTCAGTTGATTTATCTCACCAGTACTTGTATAAAGTGCTGACCCACCAACAGTTTACTTGCTTGCAGGTACTGGATCGTCCGAGGGAGCGATAGGCGTGCCACAGTCCCCAAGACCCAGAATCCTGGTTTCGATTGTTGCCCCAAGAATGCTATCGTATAAGGGGGCATAATGTATGGAACGAACGCGTGCCTTTGCTAAAGGAAACCCAAGTTGCCTCGATTGTCCCAAACACTCAGTTGGCTAATGCATTGTATTGCAACAAGTCCCTTTCTGCTGCTTACTCGATTGATGCGATGATAGCCAACTATCAACTTAAACGATTGGTCTTGCACGGGCGCAACCCCAGGCCCGTGCGGCATCACGTCCCCCGAAAGCTCGAACGGGCCATTCGCTTGGCTCCCTTCCTCCCTCGCACCCGCGGGACGGGGGTGGTAATTCGCGTCCGGCGCGCCGAGGCAC
This sequence comes from Iris macrosiphon, assembly GCA_036927795.1. Lineage (NCBI taxonomy): Eukaryota > Viridiplantae > Streptophyta > Magnoliopsida > Asparagales > Iridaceae > Iris > Iris macrosiphon. The sequence goes on along the minus strand of JAYESA010000017.1, from coordinate 76,980,614 downwards.
GGTGATTCGTGCCCGGTTCGTTAATCCCGGCCGTACGGGGCGGGGCAGGGCGGAGCGGCGGCCCGGGCGGGTCCGAGGCGTGACAGTGCGTTTGGTGTTCGGGGCAAGACTGGGCTTGCTTCCTGCCATGGTATGCCGGATACAAGCTGGCCTGAGGGCCATGACCGATGGGCTGCTTGCCGATGAAACCCGACGTGACAGCTTTCCCAGGGTAGAATTACCGTTCCTGTATTTGATGGAATGGTTAATTCTTCATAACCCCAGAGTGATGTCTCCTTGCTTTGGCAATAGTTCGGGGAGTAATTTCTTGTTGAATTACAAGAACTCCACTTGGAACGTGACCACAGTTTTAGACTGTCGACGAGCGTTAAATTTTGCTCACAGCTGGAAGCTCTTCTGCACCGTCCCCACTGTACATCTCAATCAACAGGGGACGCATCTTCAGGATTTCGGTGAAGGGAAGACCGTTCTTTCTCCTAAAGCTTTCTATTAGTTGGTCTGCATTAGACCCTCCCATTTATTGTACATAAGTGAAGACCATTGCTTCTTGGAGCCCTACCTGCCTAGTCGGTTCGCCAGGCAATTCGGGTACGACCAATTGCATGTGGGCAATGCCGTCACCAGCTTCAAGTCCAGGGGTGGACTTATCAATGGAGCAAGAGGATGGCGGTACTTCATAATGGGTTGCACTGAAGCAGCTTTCACTATACCAGCGACTTCTCTCTCCATGGAGTTGTGCATCCTTCACTCGTACGCCCAGTTTTATGTGGCAACCAATACCTTCCATCGCGATTTTGATATGCGTGGAAGTTTTAGGATCCCCTCTTCTAAGTCTACGGGGAGAGATAAAATCCTCACAGTTTCTTCTGACGAGGGTGAAGAATCTGTCAATCCAGACGAGCCTTTGTTGACAGTACCGAGAGGCGAAATACCTTCGCCTGCAGGGCCTCTGGTTATCTCTGGTAAGCGAAGGGCTCCTATTCTGAAGGAGACTCCCCCTCGCAAGAAGAAGAAGAAGACGATTAGTCGTCCTGTCAGGACTTCCCACCCTGAGGTTCCTAGAAGTGAACCTGCTGTTTCCCCTGTTGGGGACAATTCTTCGATTAGAGGTTCCTCGCCTTTTAGAGAGGGAACCTCTACGATTCCGGCTAGTAGTACCGAAGAATCTTTGCTCGGGGCTGCTATCGCTGCTATCGCTTCAGGTAGTAGTACGAGATCGCCTTCGAGGCCGAGCAAAATAAGGGTATCTTTATCCAGATCAGCAACGGGAGAAATCTCTGCCGCGTCTGTAAGTATACCCAGCGAGATTCCACCTGATGAACCTCGATTGGATCTGGGTGAAGATTCGGAAGAATACCTGCCAATGTCAGTTGGCACACCCCCTTCTCCAGGTATGACAGCTTGCTTAGCATCATTAAGAAATAATTTAGCTGTACTGGCTGCAGATGCGACATACATACCATCGGCCATGGGTAAATATCGTCTTTACGCCTCTTTTAGAAAAATTAACATCATTTTGATATTAACTTTCTTTTATCTTCTTTTCAGGGGAAGACATCTACGGGGAGGGCAGTGTTAACGCACCTTTTGGCTCTGTTTCAGCTCCTGGCGATGACATGGAGGTGCCCGATTTCGAAAAGGAAATATTTTCGGGTGTCGGCTCGCTTGAAACAGTTTCGCTATCTCGAGAGGAGAATGAGCATGTCGTTACGACAATACCTCCTTTGAGTACGCCGGCCACTTCGTCCGTTGTTGGTGCATCTTCTTTTGTCGCACCATCTGTGGAGGCGACGACTGTGGCAATATCGTCTACGGTCATTCCTGGAGGGAGTTTTGCTAATATTGCAGCCACTCCCAGCGTCCATTCGGATCTAGCTATGCTGACTGAGCAGTACACTAGTATCTTCTATACCACTTTAAAAACGCTGATATCGATGGTGTTGGAGAAGAATCTAGGCTTTGAGGCGCTGAGAAGGTCCTTTCAGTTCGCGATAATGCCGATCAGAGATTTCAACGACACTGGGAGAGCTGATATCCTGGAGCAGATAGTTAATGGTTTGGAATAACCCATTAACAAATATTTGCAGCTATCTCGAGGCAGTATTGACGGTCTCGTTCAAGCTAGGTATAACTCCCTAACTGCAGAGCTTGCTGGGCAAATGGAAGCTCTGGACAAATCCGTCCAGGAACAGCAGCAGAAGATGGATCAGGAGCGTACCGAATTGGAGTATGTCATTCCCTAGCTGACTCAGTACGAAGCCGAATATGAGAAAAAGATAGCGAGGGTACGCAGATTGAAAGATGAACTCGTTCGGGCAGAGGAGCAGGCTCTCTCTTTGTCGGCATCTCGAGATGTGCTAAAGAATCGAATGGAGACTGCTCAGCAGAACCTGACACATGTGGGTGTCATCCATGCAGGTTTTGTACATGCTCGGTCCGAGCTATCTGCTTTGAACAATGATGCGGCCAGGTTGGAGCGGGCTCGCGCTGACGTCTTGAACTCCAGGGACGAGAGAATGGTTGCTCTGGCGCAGCAGATCCGTGACTTAACTGCTCCCCCCAAATGATGTACTTTTTTTTTGCTTTTCTATATAATTTTGCTCTTTCTGGGAATAATAAAGAGGCTTTTATCTGACTTTGTGGACCCATTATTTTGGAATATAAATGACAGGCTAGGGCAAAAATGATATCAGAGGTAATATGAACGTGATATACTCTCGGTAAGCTTCAGCTAGACATATCTATTCAGAGGTTATATGGACATGATAGAATATGCTCCAACTAAAATTTGTGCACAAAATACTATCAAAGGTAATATGGACGTGATAGGTCTTGAAGTTCCAAATCAGTTAAACATATCTATTCAGAGGTTATATGGACATGATAGAATATGATCCAACTAGTTTTGTTTTGGAAGTAGTATTGTCAGAATGAGATCTTCACCATACTCCATTTGAGCAAAGGAGGTTAAGCATAGTACCTCCTAAGGAATTTGCCATTGATAGGAGCCATCAACAAATCTCCATTAGGCTTGGCTAACCTGTAAGCGCCGTTTGAGAACATCATCTCTATCATATAAGGGTCTTCCCATTTTGGTTGGAATTTACCCTTACTCTTGTGAGTAATAATCATTGGCCTTCTCACAGCTAAAACTAGCTCGCCAACTTTGAACACTCTTTCTTTTACTTTTTGATTAAAAGATCTGGAAATACGTGCCTGATAGAACGCGATGTGCTGCTGAGCCTGAAGGCGTTTCTCGTCTAATCCTTATAGCTCTTGAAGCCTTCATAGGTCATTCTTTTCTTGAGTCAATTCATTAGCCACTGCTATCCTGAGCGACAAAATTTGGATTTCGATGGGGAGAACTACTTCACTCCCGTAAACCAATGAGAATGGGGTACAACCTGTTGGTGCTCGTACCGTTGTGCGGTATGCCCAGAGGCATTCTCCTAGCTTCTCATTCTAATCTCTCTTGTTCGAAGAGATGAACTTTTTTAAGAGTTTGATAATGGTTTTGTTGAAAGCTTCTGCCAAACCATTAGCAGCAGGATTATATGCCGTAGAGGCCACATTTTGTATCCGATTTTTATCGCAAAATTGATGAAATGCTTGGCTGATGAATTGAGGCCCATTGTCATGAATTATCCTTCGGGGTATCCCAAAGCGATAAATGACATGATGCTTGATGAAGTTGATCACATTAGATGTCTTCACCTCAGCAAGAGGGATCGCCTCTGCCCATTTGGAGAAATAATCTGTGATGGCCAGTATGAACTGATGACCTCTGGAAGAAGACGGGTGAATAGGGCCAATGATATCCATACCCCATGCTTCAAAAGGCCAGGATGCAACCGTAGGATGTAAATGTTCAGAAGGTTGATGTATAAAATCTGCATGAACCTGACAGGCCTTGCATTGTCTTGCATACTTTATTGCATTTGTGATCATAGTAGGCCAGTAATAATCCATCCTCCTGATACGATCCTGTAGCTTAGGACCGGGTTGATGCGCTCCGCATACGCCATCGTGAGCTTCACGGATAATCCGCTGTGCCTCGTCATCGGAGAGACATCTCAACAACAGTCCGTCGTAGGTCCGGCGATATAGACATTGTGAAGACGCATCAAAATAGAAGCGTAATGATCGTCTTTTGACGGATACTGCTTCTTTAGGGTCCTCCAGTAAGATTCTGTATGCCACAAAATCTATAAAGGGACTTCTCCAGTCTCTTGGGAGGATCGGTGTTCACAGCGTAGCTGCGTTCTACGTGAAAGTTATTTTTCACACAGAATAAATCTCTGTTAAGAAGGATCACCGAATTCTGCCTTCTAATAGGAATAACTAGATCTGCAGCTAGACTGGCTAGGGCATCAGCTTCTAGATTCTGAGATCGAGGTACATGCTCTAGGAAGAATCCTTTGAATGTCATGGCTATTTCGACCGTTGCTTGGTGATAGGGAATAAGATTTGGATTACAGACTTCATATATTTCTCTGACTTGATTGACGATCAGCAGAGAATCACCGAAAGCTTCCAGAGATTCGACATCCAATTCTTTAGTGACTTGGAGCCCGATTAGTAGAGCGTTATACTACGCCATATTATTAGAACAGGACTCGCTAAGAGAATATGCTCGATAGATGACGAGTTTATCAGGAGTAACCAGGACAATTTCTACTCCTGAAACCACGTTTCCCCTGGAACCAGTCCTGGAGGCACCATCGAAGAATAGTTGCCATGTATCACTTTCCATTACAAAATTATATTATACGACTTCGTCGGGAATGTCCTCGTATAGTTTGGAGGTCTCCGGGATCGGATGAGCAGCTAAAAAATTGGCCAATACCTGGCCTTTGATGGACTTCTGAGGGACGTACACCATATCATATGGTGTTAATAACATCGCCCAAGTCGCGAGTCGAAAATTAAGAATACTTGGCTTGTTCATTAATACCTGAAGGGGATTGATCCTGGAGATGATATGAATAGTCTGGCCTGTGACATAGTATCGCGTCTTCTGGATAGCTAACATCAGAGCCAAACATTCTTTTTTCTACTGGACTGTTCTGGTGTTCAGCTCCGACCATCATCCTGCTTGGGTAGTAGATAGCCTGTTCATGACCCATATCGTTCTTTTGTGCAAGAAGAGCTCCCAGAGAATGATCTATCGCTCGAACATACAGCAAGAATGGTCTTCCTATAACGGAAGGCACCAGAACTAGAGGATTAATGAGGTAGCGTTTGATATCATTAAACGCTTGCTGACAGGCTTCGTCCCATACGAAGGATACACCTTTCTTCATGAGACGAGAAAAAGGCTGACATCTCCCGGAGAGGTTGGATATGAATCTCCGGATATAAGCCAGACGACCTTAAAACCCCCTGAGTTCCCTCAGATTACGGGGTGGTCGCATTTCTAAGATGGCATTGACTTTATCAGGGTCCACTTGAATGCCTTTAGCGGTAATGACAAATCCCAGGAATTTGCCACTAGATACACCCAGAAAAGACTTTGTAGGATTCATTTTGAGTTGATGTTGGCGCATCAACTCAAATACTGTCTTCAAGTCTTGGATGTGATTATCCTTTAGGCGGCTTTTGACAGCTATATCATCCACGTAATATTCCACTGTTTTGCGTAAATGCTCATGGAATATGTTACTCATAGCCCGTTGGTACGTAGCCCCGGCATTCTTCAATCCAAAGGGCATGACAGTATAGCAATATATCCCCAATGGTGTCCGAAAGGCAGTATGCTTCTCGTCTTCAGGATGCATCCTGATTTGATTGTATCCTGAAAATCTGTCCATGAAAGACATGCGTTCAAATTCGTAGGTATTATCAATCATGACGTCTGTAATGGGGAGAGAAAACTCATCCTTGGGGCAGGCTACATTCGGATCTCGGTAATTGACGCAGACACGTACTTTCCCATTTTTCTTCATGACTGGGACAACATTGGTAACCCAGTCAGGATGTTGTTCTTCCCGGATGAAACCGCAGGCTATCAACTTCTTGATTTCAGCTTCAATGGCATCCATCATATCCGGACGGAACCGGCGTTGGTGCTGCTTTACAGGCTTCTAATTGGGCAATATATTGAGTTTATGAGTAGCCACCTTTCGATCAAGACCTGGCATATCCTCATAATTCCATGCAAAGACGTCGATATATTCTTTTATCAGCTGGATTATTTCTTCCCTTTCTTCTTCGAAAAGATTGCTACTGATAAATATCAGCTTTGGCGAAAGTTCATCCCCAACATCAATCTGGATAACTTTATCTTCAGTGGGAGGTTCTCTCTGCTCGAACCGGAGTTCCCATTGTGTATCCATTTGTTGAGCCTAAGAGTCATTCTTAAATGGTTCAGATTCTTGTTCTTCTGCTTTGAAGGAATCTGCCAATACCGTATTTACTGATAATGTTCGTTCGAGAGCATCAGATGAGCTGGAGGGCGACAAGCTATTTTGAGAAGAGGAAAAGATATCCTCGTTTGACTCAAAAGTTACAAGGAAGGTGGTGTACCCTAACCCAAAGTGAGTTCGTTGACAATAGGGATCACCGTGTAGCGGCATTCGTCTGTCTTTCCCGTAGTTGAGGCCTGGTTCCAGCTTCAAGTCATAACCCATCCTTTGCATGATCTTCAAAGCTTGCAGGCTGTATCTGTGAACCTACATTTTACCAGTATCGTCCTCGGAAGAATCTTCTTGTACAGTCGGTTTATTGCGCATGCGACCGAAGACTATTGAACGCTGACTGTTGCAAGTAGGCGGGACAATGAAGATGGAATTTTTATGTGGTCCATATATCGTGATAACATTAGATGATGACGCCACTTCCCATATATACGGATGATAGGAATCTATAGCTTCCAAGAATTTTTGTGCTATAGGTTCTATATCGTCATGGGGAGAGGATTCCTGATTTGGAATTTGAGCGTCAATATACTGGAAAAGAGGATCTTTATTATCATCATAAACCACGTTCCTGGTTGTATTTACATCACTTGGTTGCCTGTTGTGCCGAAGGTTGATGACTAAGGGTGAAGGCTTTTGGTTCAAAGTGATCACTAGAGGATCACCTCCATCACACTATGGCATTGAGGACATGCCACGGGTTCTTCGTCAGGGGACTTGAGCTGGGTCAAGTATGCATCCGCCTGCATTAATGCTTCACTCAGGGCTTGACGAGTGTCTTGAGAGAGCCTGAGTAGTTCGAAGATGGACAACCTGGCCGGTGTATTAGCCAATTGGGCCAGGATGTCGAAGTTGTATGGCTTCTCTAAACCTTTGTTTTGAATATTTTTCAAAGGCTTATCGAATCACATTTCCTTTTGCTTCCCCTTGTCCGACGAAGTTGGTCTCAAAGGACCGGCTTCTGGTATGGCGAGTTCCGGTTCTGAAGGCTTGGCAGCTGAAGCGTCTGCCGGTGCATCTTCCTGACTTGCTCCATAGTCCTTGAGGTAAGCTTTCCCTGAACGGGTTCCAGTAGCCAAAACCTCATCTTCCGATGCCGAGTGTATCGTAACCATGTGACATGGTTTACGCTTCGAGTTCTTCTTAGACTTAGCCTTAGCAGCTTGAGTCTCTTTCTCGATCTCTGACACCAGATCTGGATGAACCCACATAATCTCGCCCCACTGGGTAGTTAGGGGTACCAGGTCATGGTTTTGACCCCTAGTTGGAGGGAGATTAACGATGTTCATCGTTGTCCAGGAAATAGGTGTAACACCATTCGGGACTTTTTGGGGAGGCAGATTGCCAAATTGTAGAGAGATTATGTTGGCTGTGACCGTCTTCTCGCTGTTGCGCAGAGTGATGGCCTTAGCATCGATCAGCTCCTGGATCTTCCTCTTCAGTACATAACACGCTTTTGTAGGGTGTGTATGTATCTATGGAAGATGCAGTACTTGGGGTTATTAGTACTGCCGACTTCATTAGGCCATTTTACCTCAGGAAGGGTAATCTTGCCGCTCTTGACGAGACACTCGAATATGCTCGGAATATCGTCGTCGTCGAAAGAGTACACTTCAATGGGCTTGGAAGTCCCAGGTTTCGTCTGTGTGGTTGCCGCAGTCTTTTGCCTGGACGTGTTGATCGCCAGAGCTTCTTTTCCTTTGGCCCCACGGGAATGGTCGCTGTTGGAAGATGACCTTTTGCCTCTATCAGAGGCAGAGATCATGATGCCATTATCACGCGCCTTCTGACTGTTGTCCTCAGCGGCTACCGTTGAGATGATAAAAGAGGGCCAATCATGGAACTAATCTAGTCCTGTGAACACCAAGATCACAGGAAGAAGGTTCTTCCTGCAAATGTCCACCAATGCTGAGTCTGGAACTCCGAGAGACATTTGCAAAGTGGCTTGACGAAAACATTCGATGAAAGTGCGAACGTTCTCTTTTTTCTTCTGCTTCACTTCGATGAGAGAGGACACAGACATGTCCATCCCTCCCTCGTAGAATCGTGCGAAGAATAAAGTCTTGAAGTCTTCAAAGGAAGTAATACAGTTGTCCGCAAGACTACGGTACCACTGATAAGCCACTCCCGAGAGACAGCCCTTGAACACCCGAGTGAGGAGGGCATCATTCCCTTATAATAACACCGTCATCATACTGAAGTAGTTCATGTACTGACGCGGTGATGTTTTTTCCTCAAACAATGCCATAGTCTGTGGTTTGTATTTAGGAAGGAAAGGGACCTCATCCCAGATAGCCGGGTAAGGCTGGTTGATTCCCAATTTCTTGAGCTGATATTTGTGCTTCAAGGCATCAAATTGGGCTTTCAACTCCCGCACTGCCTGCATCGGATCTTCAGCCGGTAGAAGGACTGTGGAGTGGTGAGGGATCGGTTGTATCGCGACTCCAACAGGAGGTAATACATTCTCCGAGTGGGGATGTGGGGGAGCTGCTGACTCTTGATCTAGAGTAGGCTCCTGATTCGCGTTGGATGGTGGTAAGTCCACCCCCACACGTATCTGAGTTAGAGGGACCGATGCTTGAGCCATAGCAGCTGTGTGTTGAGTCAGCATCATCTGGTGCATATTCTCCATCATGGACTGTATCTCCTTCAGAGATGTCCCCAGTACAGCAATGCGTTGCTCAGTGTTCCCCGACGGGGAAGCTTCCCCACGTTCATCTCCAATGGCATAGACTCCCATTTCCCTGGGTGTCATTGAAGGATTAGTATAGGTCTCTATAGAAGTTGACTCTATACTTTCAGCATCTGATTCGGGAAACTGGCGACCCCCAGTATCAGAATCAGAGGATTACGAAGCCGGTTGTCGTGACCTCGAACGGGTGTTTCGAAACACCCCAGCTTCAGCGTTCTTAAGGAGCTAGTTGAATCTTCTTTGGCTTGGAGTTTTAGAGGGATGACGTCTTGAGTTCGACCTTTCTCTAGGTACGTGTGAAGCCATGTTCACTGATGCATGTGCGGGCCCTTCCTCCTGGAAAGACAGAGAGTAGTTCAACCGGTCGAAAACCGACCGTTTTGCTTTAGAACAACAATAATTAACTACAATCCTATGACTATTACAATAGTGCTCCCTAGGAGGCGTAATAGACATGCTGGAAGATTCCTTATCCTTGCATTTCTGGATCAGATACTCACGCAAGTCAGGAAGATTTACAGAAGAAGAAGAAGAAGATGGCTTGTTCCTCTTTTTTACATCAGTCGGCATACGGATGTTGGGAACCATAGTTCTTCCTGTGTCACCTGTATACAACAGGTTGGCCATCTGGGTAGCGGATGATCCCTGGGGAGTGTGTCTTTCCGCAAACTGAGCCTTCTTTACGCTGAGGGGCTTCACCTGGCGTAATTTGGAGCTCTGTTCAGGCTAGCGTAAAGCTGAGGAGGTCCTCAGTCGGCCATCAGCTCCTCGCGTGATCCGGAGGGCGGGCAGATTCTTTCCTTGCTGGCGTAAAGGCCGAGAAGTTGAGTAGTCCGCCACTTGCTTTTTCTTGCATAGATTGTAGGGATCATCTGCTTTTCCGCGGAGGGCAGATGCATCTTTACGCGCGGAGCGCATTTGGGATTTCTGATTTGGCGCTAAGGCATTGTCAGAAATTCTGTCTGCCATATCACAGACGGGAGACTAAATTTTACGCGCAGAGCACGGAGTAGACTTCTGGACTAGCACTGAGGCATTGTCAGAAGTTTTGTCTGCCACGTCACAGATGGGAGACGGAGTTTTACGCGCGGAGCGCGAAGTAGACTTCTGGACTAGCACTGAGGCATTGTCCAAAGTTTTTTCTGCCACGTCACTGACGGGAGACAGAGTTTTACGCGCGGAGTACGAAGGTTGTGCAGCTACAACCTGGCTGGTCGGAGAGATCGGAGAGTCGGCAGAAATGGTAGGGGATATCCTGGGCATCCAGACCTTATGCAGCTTCCTGTTGTCTTGAACAGAGAGAGAGTGAGAGCTACCCCCTTCTCGAAGTATATCTTCGTAGGCAGACTGGTCGAACTGGACGACCAAGGTCTTCTTCATGGATCCTATGGATACCGCATCGTGTTGAGCAATTGCTTTCTCCTCAGAAGAGAAAGACGTCCCCAGCAGAGTCGCCATCTTGTGTTTGATAATAAACGAAAGAAATAAAATAAGGTTTATACGAAACCCGTTCTTCGGTTTACAAACAAGAAGTACAATTAATCCTATACGAGGATGTCAAGTACAAATTTTTAATCTGGATAAATATTGCTATAGGAGGCTGATCTGCAGTCGATCACTTTGTTTCTTGTACCAAAAGATGATGAAGAAGTGCCGTAGAAGAAGGAGATGCTTCACAGATTGCAAGAGGGAGTGGATGTTCGATGCCAAAATCGTTGATCACTACTCTCTGTCTGAGCTCTGGATTCTTCTCTCTCAAAGACTTTTCGACTCTTAATTCTTCGACCTCTCGACCCTGGAGTTTTTCAACCCTGGAGTTTTTTGACCCTGGACCTCTGTCGATAGAGGTCTCTATTTATAGGGTTTTAGTGACAGTAACCATCCAATCGGCGTAGAAACCGGGTAGTGGAGAGTATGGCACCTTTTACGCGACAGTTACAATAACCGTTACCCATGTATAAATGATCTTCTGAATCTGCGTGTGACGCGTGTCCCATTAAGAAATAATGCGTATAACTGCTGCGAAGATCACGACATAAAAGCCACGTAGGTAGTTATCCCTCGCGTAGAAAAGGTTGGCGTAGAAGCCAATAATTGTCACCATGGCGTAGAAGCCAAATAGTTATCAAACTGGCATAGAGGCCGGGTAGGCGTAGAAGCCTGATGCTGCATAGATGGGTAGCTAGCGTAGAAGATAGCTGATCCTCCTTCCTTGATTGAGGCCTTGAGCGAATTCTGGACCAAATAGCCTTAATGCGCACCAATGCAAATGTAGCCTGAGTTGGCGTATTTCAAAGAGATAGTGTACGGCGTGCTCCTCATAGCTGAAATAGCATGGTAGCATATTCCAAGGAGATAGCGTACAGCGTGCTCCCATAGCTGAAAATAGCCTGATGGCGTAATATGCAAAAGTGATGATTTGGACGTATTAGCCGAAATTAGGACTTCAAAGTCTTTGGAGATATAATCAAATCTCTTACATTAAATGCAGAGATCTGCCCCTATCCTGCACATTAAATGCAGAGGCGTGTCTCGAAGATCTGCCACCATTCTGAACATTAAATACAGAGATGTGTCTCGGAGATCTGCCACCATTCTGAGCATTAAATACAGAGACGTGTCTCGGAGATCTGCCACCATTCTGAGCATTAAATGCAGAGACGTGCCTCGAGCTCTGTACGAATGAGCAGCTTTTGACGTGGCAGTCTGTTTGTCTTCTGCGGAGCATAAAAAGCTCACATCTGCCTGTGTAAAACTAGGCAGCGTATTCCCTTGTATGCGTAAAAGCACTTTGTATCAGGGAAACTTCACTAAATGACGGTATGGGTTACTGTGCCGCGCTATCATTACAGCCGTCGTCTGGGTAGTCGTGCAGTACTCTTTGTCCGGAGTCAGACGTCAGGTTCACTGCATGATTTGACCGGTTCATTCGAGGAATACGAAGTGTTCCTCGTACACTTCTATGCTTCATTAAAAGCGGATGAGTTTTACGCCATAAAGATGGTATAACACCCTTTTTACGCTGAAGCAGCCTGGACATACTACATTACGTGGATAGTCCTTGAGCTTATATTTTACGCTGTGCTTAGCAAGAAAGCTCTGTTATACGTCGACGGCTCTGAAGTTATATTTTACGCTGCCCCAGCACTAAAATGCTGCGTATAACTCTTCAGCGTATTTTTCATGCTTCTACAGCGATGAAGACCAAAGATCCTGTCTTATGGAAGGAGGCTATTAATTATGAGTGTGATTTAATCACCTCCAATAACACTTGGGTGTTAGTCAATCTATATGAAGGAGCAAAATTGATCGGATGTAAGTGGAGATCTTCAAAAGGAAGATGAAGGCCGATGGAACTGTTGACAAGTTCAAGGTAAGACTGGTAGCCAAAGGATTTTCTCAGAAGCAGAGGATCGACTACTTTGAATCATATGCTCCAGTAGCGAGGATGACGAACATCAGGATATTGATTTCTCTAAGTGTAATTCATAAGCTAGTCATTCATCAAATGAATGTTAAGACAACATTCCTGAATGGAGAATTGACCGAAAAGATTTTGTCATGCCCCAGTCCCAAAATACATAGGACTAGGACACGTAAGCATACCAACCGTATGAATATAACACTCCAATATATGGAAACCATAACACACGTACGCTGTAATATGAATAATAATTCACCGGTGGTATAAACCATCATAAATCCCAGGGTATGATCTAAACTCATCCACAGAAAATCAAATATATTGAATAACCAATATCTATAACCAGATCCCAAAATAAAGTATCTAAAGATGACAGTCGGATGAAAATAAATCCACTGCCGAACTAGAATGAAGAATAAATAAGATAAATGCAATATAAATACAACCTCTAACAATCACGAGGCTCGAAGAGAAGACCTCTCACAATATTAGTAGCCAGTCCGGATCTGCGCTCCTTTAAATACTCATAAACAATACACCTGAAAAGGGACCAGGTCCTCAGAGGGACATAACAAGATACATAAAAGCATGCCATAAAGTAAATACTGTAACAACTCCAGGGTGACCTAACCATCTAAGTGAAATACAACTTGAGGACAACTTTGGTACGTATGGGTAGGCGTAGGCATAACGTCCAACGTCCTCTAGAGTGTGGTATCTGTAACGCCCATCATTCCGAAGAATGAGGTATCTGTATATATATAACGTCCAACACTCTAAGGGACGTGATATCTGTAATAATATATACGTCTGTATCACTCCGAAGAGTGCGGTATCTGTATAAAGAAGGTGGGTGTCCCATACGCCTACTAGTCGTCCACCCCGCCCAATGATCTATGCATGTTGTATCCACAACATGCCTTAGCTACTACGCCGAAGTGCAAGCATCAGCGTCGTAACTCTGGCTCATAGTCTATCGATAGAACAATAGCCCAACCTTACAACCAAACAAGGACAAAGATTGGACCATCATATCACGACAGTCTACGCTCCGCCAACTAATAACTGCTAAGTCTTCTAATCATGCATCACTATTAGCAGTTATACCCTATCCGTTGCACGACCTACACGTACAGGTGGCCAACCATATACGCAAGTTCGTGCCCTGTAAACCCCCTCGACCAGAAATTAGGGTTAACTAATTTAATTAGCCTAATTAGGGTTAACCTGATTTAATTATGATTTAATATATAGTATTATAAATACCTGTGAAATGATTTGATTATTTTGGATAATACCCTAGCTGTTGCCCTAAAACAAATTCTATATTTTTGACCTAGACTTGCCAAACCATCATATTGAACCTAGAACAAACCCCGGATACCGATTTTCGTACCTGATTTTAGTCGCACAAAAGTCGTTACAAACGTCCGTACACAAAGTAATTAAATTACGTAATTACGTTTGTTGTCCTTTCCAATTGAAATTAAGACCCAACCTCAACCAGTTTTGACCAACCCAGATCACGATATTATTGTACACTGAGCCTACTACACCAATGACCCTTGTCCAACCAAATTTAGACTCCCGAATTTTATTTAAATTAAATTAGAGACACCCGGTACATTAATTATATATTAATTAATGTGGCTACCTAATCTCAATTAAATTAGATCCAACTCCAACCCAAACCCACATCCACACCCATAAGTCTCAAACAAAACACCATACACCACCCTAGTCCAATGAGGAACCCCAAACATGGTGTTTGGTTACATTAAATCCTCAATTCTAGTTATTGTGCAAATACCAAATTATTCAGGGGCCTAATTGCAAAATTGCAATGAGGTGTCCCCCTGTCATTGGCCCAAACCATCATGGAGAAAAGAAATGGTCATGCCTAACCGTATGCTTTAATTTCTCCCCTTTTCTATGTACTTATATTACTTTATGTAGGGCACATCATGGCCCTACATTTGAAATGGCCCATTCCTAGCCCTCCACTCATCTTGATGGACAACCCCACTCCCCAAAAATTTAGGTCCAGCCGGCCCTAATCCCTAGGCAGCCCCCCTCACTCTCTCTCCTATTTATACAATTATTTACACCTCATTGAAGGCACACAAACCAAGGTTTATACCTAAAAATCCTAACTTCTCTAAACCTCACTCCCCTCAGCCCGACTCTAGCCGTCCCTCCCCGCGCCCGACTACGGCCAAACGCCGCCACCGACCGCCACCACACCGACCCGACCACCCTCGCCGACCTTCCCCCCACCTGCCACCACCGCCAACCACCACCACGCCGCCGGAGCAGCTCCCCCCAGCGACCTCCCCCAACCCGAGCTGCTCTTCCCCGAGTGCACAGCCGACCACCCTATCCCTCCGTGCTCCGCCACCACAATACCGCCGCCCACCAAACTTCACCGGCGTCACCCCCGGCCAGTCCACTTCCTCCCCGTCGAATTTCAGCCGACGACGACGACGACGTTGGCCGTGGTCGCCCCCGCAGCGCCAAGACTCCAGACCGCGGCTGCTGTTGCCGAAACCCCCCCCCCCCCCGCGCGATGCCGGAGCGCCGTCCGGCCACCCCCGCCGGCGACGGCCCGTCACCGTGACCCCCTCGACCTGAGCTACAGTAAGGTACAATATTTTATGTAAAATTTTTAGTATTTATGCATGTATTTTAGGTTGCAAGTTTATATATATATAGATCCCGTATATTTCAGTATTTAAATACGTATCTTATATGTATTCTAATGTATATTTTATTTTCTGTATTCTGTAGTATTTAAATGTATATATACTGTTTAATATTTTTTGAGTATAATGTATGTATATATATATATATATATATATATATATATATATATATATATATATATATATATATATATATATATATATATATATATATACATTATTAAATAATAAATGTATATGTATATGTATACATAGTATATATATATAAATACTTGGTATAAATACTTTAATTACCTAAAGTTTATTATGTATATGTATATGTATACATAGTATATATATATAAATACTTGGTATAAATACTTTAATTACCTAAAGTGTATATGTATATATATATATATATATATATATATATATATATATATATATTATATATATATATATATATATATATATATATATATATATATATATATATATATATATATACAAATAAATGTATATTTCTGAAATACAGTAATGTATGTATTATTACCTATTTAATAATGTTGTGTATAAATATATATAATGTTATATTTACTATTTGTGTATACACATAAGTATATATGTGTATGTATATACATATAAATAATATGTGTATATATATATATTTTGATATACTTTATATAATTAGTATATTAGTATGGGAATGTATATATATTATATACATATATATGTGATTATTTACTTGTATACTTAGTACATAAATATGGTGATATATCTATAAATAAATATATATATAGATACTTGTGAATATTAATATGTGGAAGAATAAAATATTATTTAAATATATATATAAATAATGTTATGCATATTTTTACTTAGGCACAAAATTACTATTTAAATACATATAAATAATGTTGTGTATATTTATTTATGTACATAAATAGTATCTAAATATTTATATATATAGGAATTTTTGAATGTTATCTATTTTATATATATGTATTTACTTAATATATGTATTATTGCTAAATAATACATAGATACTATTTTGTACTACTAAACATATATATTATACTAAATATAATTAAATATGATTTAGTGTATATGTATATACTTGTAATTACTATATATATATATATATATATATATATATATATATATATATATATATATATATATATATATATATATATATATACAGTCCCGACCCTATGTCAACTGTAGATACAGACAGTGCGTCTTAGTCGTGCTATTGTAGCGACTAATTTGGTCATTACTATATCCTATATAGGATTGCTGGACACTACTGTCGAGGCATCAGGAGCAGGGCTTTGGATTTCGCATCTACCCGGGACAGGCAAGTATACCTTGCTGGATTACTGCTTAAAGTTAAATGTTAAATGTTGCAAATTATATATGAACTGTGCGCGTCCGAGATTGACTCGGGTGCAGTCGACATTGCGTCGATGAGTAGTGTAACTTGACCTAGTTGCTAGCTGACTCACCCACTACTGCGAGGATATTTTGATATCTTCCTAGACCGTGATACTTACACGATGGTACATTCATATTGGGATACGGGTCCGCGTACCCGATTCGCTATCGGTGCGTACGACATGCATCACGGATTAGCTTGTTTACTAGAGTAGTATAGTTAGCTGAGACTTGGCATCTAGATGCGGTACACTCACGTCGTGTATTCGACTTGCGTATCTACATTGGGCGGGAAGGACAACTGATAAACGTATGGGATACCCCCACCGAATTTCGTGGTATCCAGAGGAACCATAGACCCGGTGACTCCCTATATTCAGACACCACGCTCTACGGAGTGTACGGACGTATATACATTGCAGACACCACGCCCTTGGAGTGTGGACGTTATACTTATATACAGATACCTCATTCTTCGGAATGATGGATGTTGCAGATACCACACTCTAGAGGACGTTGGCCGTTATGCCTACACCTACCTATACGTTTCGAGGTTGTCCTTACATTGCATTCACTTAGATGGTTAGCATACCCCCTCTTTACTTTTATTCAATACTATATCTGGCATGCATATTGTATCTTGTTACGTCCCTCTGAGGACCTGGTTGTCTTCCAGATCTGGACGAGGCCTATTATCCCATAGTTTACGGGCCAGGTGTGGAGGCGAGGTTTGCTCTTGACGAGGAGCTGGAGGTACTTCCATCAGAGTACCCCTGATCAGACTGGTAGGCCTACCGCCTATGACTGGAGCTCCTTACCTAGTTAGCCGTTGTTCCAGTCACTCTTCTTATCAGTACTTTATTTCAGACTATCAGTACATTTTGTAGTGGGTTTGTTCCCAACAGACATATTTCAGTTGTATTATGTCATTCGATTATGTCCTTATATTCCAGTCTTTTATTTCAGTATTTTATTTGTTGTTTGTGGATGAGATTAGACACTGCCTGTTGATATATTAGACTTGTTAGATTTAAGACAGCGTAGCACACTTCACCAGGATCCATTAAATTGGGATATCCTCGAAGACGTGTCAGCTGGCCAATGCCACGTGGCCTAGTTCCATAATATTTTGGGACTGGGGCGTGACATGGTTTTAGTGGTAGCCCATGCAGGTCTGAAACACCAAATATCTATCGCTTATGGTATGGAAACGTGCCCAGCGAGCCTGCAATAGGATAAAAATTACTAGGTCTCATCCACTTGATTACGCCTTTGAACCTCTTCCGAATTGTAATATATTTGCATCATGTTTGATTTATTCCGTACTCTCTCTAATGAAGTTCTATCTCTTACAGCGAGATGAACCTTCAGAGCCGACGTGAGATACTCGGTGCCATAGCACCACCTGTAGCACCGAGGGAGGATACGACTCAGGGACCACCCAGACAGCAGCCTCAGCCAGAGGCAGAGGTGATCCCTCAGGCCCCGATGATGCACTGGCATCAGGTCTCTCCCGACGAGGAGATGCAGCAGCCAGAGGGCCAGGCATCGCAGACGATTCTGAGGCAGTACTACGAGGTATAGACCTCGAGGGCGACACCGATGCCGCAATACGAGAGGCCGGCACCCGAGGAGACACCAAGGAGACAGCCGGAGGTACCGCTTCCACCACCTCCACCGTTTCTATCTCAGATGCCACCAGTGGAGGGACAGCCCCAGATGATGCAGTTCTTCCAGATGATGATGCAGGCCCAGTGGTAGCAGACGGAGACTCTGAGACAGGGCCTGATGGCAGTACTGGAGAGGGCACCTGCCCAAGCACCAGCACCAGCACCAGCACCTGCACCTGCCGAGAGAGCAGGCACTGTACGAGGCTTCAGACAGATGGGCCCGGGAACCTTCTCGGGCAAGGAGACGGCAGAGGAGATCTCAGACTGGGTCTCCAACACCGAGATGCTGCTAGAGGGTTCGCAGCTACACCCCGATCTCTGGATGACCGCGGTGAGGGCCCAACTCACAGGCAACGCCCATCACTGGTGGGACTCTATGGAGCGCAGCATTGGCAGACAGCAGACTTGGGAGGAATTTTTAGAGCACTTTAATACGAAGTATTTCCCAACTACGGTGAGGAACGCCCTGTACTCTCAGTTCCTGTACCTGGAGCAAGGGAACCTGACTGTGGACGCCTACGACGGAGAGTTCAGCAGACTCAGCCGATTTAGAGCAGCCTTGATCCCCAATGACCTAGAGAAAGCCAGGAGATTCCACCATGGCCTCTCTCAAGAGCTGCAGAGGTACACTACTACCCAGGCGAGGATCTCTTATGAAGAGGTCCTATCAGAGGCGAGGATCCAGGAGGCTATAGGAGGAGGAGGAGCGAGACGTTCCAGCGCGAACGTACCAGCCAGGACCCAGCAAGGAGCAGGAGGACCGATCCGTCATCCAGGAGCGCAAGCACAGCAGAGGACAGCGCCGTACCAGCAGAAGGAGCTTCCGACCTATCACTTCTGTGGTAAGAGGGGACACGTCATCCGAGACTGCAGGAAGAAGCTCGGGCTCTGCATGGTCTGTGGAGCCAGCCAGCACCTTGCTAGAGACTGCCCCCAACGCAGAGACGCAGCACCCCAGACTGGACAGAGACCACCAGTAGCACCACTGAGGATACCACCCCCAGCAGGAGGTCAGCGTCCACCAGCTACCGGAGGACAGCAGAGAGGACCACCCTTGGTTCCACAGGAGGCACACTTCAACCAGGCCCGACAGCAGGCAGGAGGGCAGAGGCGCGGACAAGCCTTTGCTTTAGCATCTATCGAGGAGGAACCAGAAGGGGAGGCTATCGCAGGTACAATTCTAGTTGCATCATTACCTGCAATTGCACTGTTTGATTCTGGAGCTACACTGTCATTTATATCTAGTAGCTTCGTAGCAATGCATAGAGTAGCAACCTCCCCCTTACCTAAGAGTTGGAAGATACTTACTGGAGGAGGCATCGTACCGGTTACCAGCACCATTAGAACGTGCTCGGTAGTAGTTTGTGGTAGAGAGATGAGAGTGCGATTGTTGGTACTCCCAATGCCAGCTTTCGACATAGTTTTGGGCATGGACTGGTTAAGCCAGTACAATACCGTGCTAGATTGCCGGAAGGGTAACGTTACTTTTAGACTGCCAGGACACCCGGAGTTCGAATTCATGAGAGGCACCATCGAGCGAGGAGTAGGACATTCAGTTGGAGCTTACATGGCGATGGAGACGGCACCCCCAGAAATCGTTGCAGAGTTCGAGGATGTTTTCCCAGAGGAGTTGCCAGGCCTACCGCCTGATAGAGAGGTGGAGTTCACCATTGAGCTAATACCTGGAGCAGCACCGGTATCATCAAATGTGTACCGGTTGGCGAAGAAGGAGCTTGACGAGCTGAAGCTACAGCTAGAGGAGTTACAGATTAGGGGTTTTGTTCGTCCTAGTACATCACCCTGGAGAGCACCAGTGCTGTTTGTACCAAAGAAGGACGGGACGTTCCGGATGTGCATTGATTACAGAGCCCTTAATGCTCTGACTATCAAGAACAAGTACCCTCTACCGCGAATCGACGATCTGTTCGACCAGCTGACAGGAGCAGTGGTGTTCACGAAGATCGACTTGAGATCGGGCTACCATCAGGTGAAGGTGCGAAGGGAGGACATTCCAAAGACAGCATTTAGGACTCGTTATGGTCATTACGAGTTTCTAGTGATGCCTTTCGGATTGACAAATGCGCCTGCTGTATTTATGAACCTGATGAACCGAGTCTTCCATGAGTATCTGGACCAGTTCGTGGTAGTCTTCATCGACGACATTTTGGTGTATTCGAAGAGCCACGAGGAGCACTTGAGGCTAGTGCTAGAGACACTGAGACGAGAGAGGCTTTATGCCAAGCTGAGCAAGTGCGAGTTTCTTCTAGATCGTGTCGCATTTTTTGGACACGTTATCTCAGGAGATAGCATTTCAGTAGATCCCGCAAAGATTTCATCAGTAGAGACGTGGCTGACCCCTACCAACGTCACGGAGGTGAGGAGTTTCCTAGGACTTGCTGGATATTATCGGAGGTTCGTAGAGAACTTCGCAAGGATCGCAGAGCTGATGACCCGCTTGACCCGCAAGGATCAGGAGTTCACCTGGACAGAGGAGTGTCAGACGGCATTCGACGAGCTGAAGAAGCGTCTGACTACAGCACCCATTTTGACCATACCTTCTGGACCCAGAGGATTCGTGATCTATAGCGATGCATCCGGAAAAGGATTAGGATGCGTCTTGATGCAGCATGGGAAGGTTGAGGACCCATGAGAAGAACTATCCCACCCACGACTTGGAGCTTGCCGCAGTGATCTTTGCTTTGAAGCTTTGGAGGCACTACCTGTACGGAGAGCGCGTGGAGATATTCACCGATCACAAGAGCCTGAAATACGTCTATACACAGAAGGACCTGAACCAGAGGTAGAGACGTTGGCTCGAAGTGATGGCAGACTTCGAGATTGAGCTACAGTACCATCCGGGAAAGGCTAATGTGGTAGCCGATGCTTTAAGCAGGAAGCCCATAGCATTTTTCCTGACTACCCAACAATATCTGTTGAGAGATTTAGAACAGTTGGGTATCGAAGTCATTATGCCCGGAGTAGACGGCCAGATGTTGAGTTTCCAGGTGCAATCGACATTGGTAGAGAGAATCAAGGCTGCTTTGTCGACAGACGCCAGATTTCAGAGGCTTCGACAGAGGACAGAGGCTGGAATACAGACGGGACTGCGTATACACGAGGACGGGACTTTGAGATGTGGAGATCGTCTCTATGTTCCGAATGGAGAGCTACGCCAGGAGCTGATGATGGAGGCCCACAGTTCGACCTATTTTATACATCCAAGAGGCACGAAGATGTACCTAGACCTGAGGCAATACTACTGGTGGCACGGGATGAAGAGAGAGATAGCCCGCTTCGTGGCTAAGTGTCTGGTGTGTCAACAAGTTAAGGCTGAGCATCAGAGGTCTGCCGGATTACTTCAACCGCTCCCGATACCGGAGTAGAAATGGGAGCACATCACCATGGACTTCGTCACGGGTTTCCCGAGGAGTCCTAGTGGTCGCAATGCCGTATGGGTAATCGTAGATAGACTCACCAAGTCTGCCCACTTTTTACCCTTCAGAGTAGGGCAATCTACGGAAGTCTTGGCAGACATGTACATGAGGAAGATTGTACGATTGCATGGAGTGCCAGTCAGTATCGTGTCTGACCGGGATACGAGGTTTATATCGTACTTTTGGAGGAGTATGCAAGAGAGTCTTGGTACCCGCCTTAAGTTCAGTACTTCGTACCACCCGCAGACAGATGGACAATCTGAACGCACCATTCAGACGCTGGAGGATATGTTGAGGGCTTGCATGCTTGACTTCAGCGGTTCATGGGAGGACCATTTGCACTTGGTCGAATTTTCCTATAATAATAGCTATCAGGCGAGCATTCAGATGGCTCCCTATGAGTCTTTGTATGGTAGAAAATGTCGTTCCCCCGTATGCTGGAGCGATGTAGGCGAGAGGCAGATTCTAGGGCCAGAGTTGATCGTCCATACAGTGGAGAAGGTAAAGAAGATCCAGGGGCATCTACGAGCAGTACAGGACAGGCAAAAGCATTGGGCTAATGTGCATCGACGACCCTTAGAGTTCCAGGGGGAGAACATGTGTTCCTGAAGATTTCACCTACCAGAGGAACCATCAGATTTGGAGGCAGAGGGAAGCTGAGTCCAAGGTACATCGGACCCTTCAATGTGCTAGAACGCGTCGGAGAAGTTGCTTACAGATTGGCCTTGCCGCAGATACTGGAAGAAGTTCACGACGTCTTCCATATATCTCAGCTGAGGAGGTACATACCGGATCCGAGTCATGTGCTTGACCACTCGGAGATCACCGTTGGTCCAAGCTTGTCATACCAGGAGGAGCCGGTAGAGATCCTAGACCGAAGCGAGAAGGTACTGCGAGGCCAGACTATCCCTCTAGTTCGTGTCGCATGGAGGCATCATGTGTCACGCCCCGAGGCGTCCCCCGAGTCATGACCGTCGTGCGGGCCTGGGGTTGCGCCCGCACAAGGCTTTTAATGATTTGCATAGCAAGCACATATTCAGAGTACGCAGATAAATTGAAACACAGATTTGAAACATAGAAAAGTTCTCTTTATTGATAATGAACATCTATTACAAACTCTTGAACGAGTCAGCTAATATGCCGAACGGCGTACAAAAGGGTTGACTCAAAATGAGATAGCAGTCCTGTACATTACATCCTTTTATAAACTCAAAACGTATAGACCTCCAGGCTGGAGGACGGCTTTGCCACGGAGCTGCATTTGTGTATGAAGAGTTGCAGCTTCGGACTTCAAAAGGCTTCAGGGGGCGCGGTAAAGATGCGCTAACAGCTGGACTGGATCGGGAAAACGACTTCGGCTCCTCGCTCGGTTCGCC
The DNA here is from genome assembly GCA_036927795.1 of Iris macrosiphon. Taxonomy (NCBI): domain Eukaryota; kingdom Viridiplantae; phylum Streptophyta; class Magnoliopsida; order Asparagales; family Iridaceae; genus Iris; species Iris macrosiphon. Next base: position 76,957,484 of record JAYESA010000017.1, on the reverse strand, counting down.
TTGGTGCGGAGAACCTGTTTCAACGAGGGTCAGCATATCGAAACATGCTGGTGAAGGCGAGCTAGCCTGACTATACCAATCAACACGTTGTTTAGTGAAGCATGCATATTTTGTGGGTTTCTATCTTACCTTAGTTCATTTACAAGTAAGCAGCATATTGAATTTACTGAAAATGAACGTGCCACCGTTCGGTGGATTTTACCTGACCGTCTGAATTACCTGCACAATACTTACCATGCCTTCCCTGCCACGGAGACACAAGTTAGTATGCAACAGGTTTAAATATACAATGGATCACTGGCGTTTTCCATAAAGGACACTAGTCATAGATGAGAATAGGTTGCAGCGAAAGTACGGTGGGTGCTACAAGCTATTCCGTCTAGTACAGTTGACTATACAGTAGGGTTCCGTCCGGTGCGGATCGGTGCCAGTGCCCCAGCGACCGTCCGCAGAAACCAGTTACCTTGTGCACAAGTTGTCCGTGATCGAACAGTACGTTGCTAAGTTAACAGTTCATGCAGTTGAGGCAAACAGTAGTACGGGACAGTCGGTATTGCATGATTCATTTAACATAGCCTCATTGAACAGTTTAGCGCATACAAGGTGTTCCATACTTAGCACGATTTATAGAACAGTTATGAACGAACTAGCATACAGTATGATAACAGTTCACATATTTGATTGACAAGCATAAGAACCAAGTCTATTTTCTTTTATCTTGGTTTCTTTTATTATTACTTGGTATCGTTTGATCGGGGCAAAGAAGAGTGCAGATTGATTAGCTGTGAAGCTTGAAAGCAGGACTAGCTAATCGGGTTGGTAGCCACTCACTTAGATTTTTTGGAAGGGAGAAGGAAAGAGGCGCTTCACGACTCCGTTCTTTGGAATAGAAAGTATTATATAGAGCAGGAGGAAGCTTCGTTCACCTGCATTACAAATAGCTCGATCAATACCTCTTCCCCTTTTCCAAATCTTAGAATTGAAGTGCAGTTCAATGAACGAAAACAATGAAAACCATCGAAACCGTTCAAGGAAAACAAGCAAATCCCAAAACCAACTCAAAGCACGAAAGCAACAAGCGACATCGAAAACCGAGGCAATAAAAGATAGCAGCGGAGAGGTCCCTCCTGACTCTGCCGCTAAGCCGATCCTTGGGGCGCGGTCCACTGAATATGGGAATCGATTCCGAAGAAACAAATCCATAACGAGGACGAGTTCTTAATTTAATCTATCCCGATCGAACGATACCGACTTGTGTTTCTTAGCCGCGCTCTCCGCATCGGGAGAACGGGGCGCTACATCCTACCCAACTAATTGGAAGTTTCGTCCCGAAACTTAGGGTAGAACTTACCGTTAGGGATTATTTCGTTGGGGACGACAGTTAAGGCGGCTCAGTGGACAGTCACGAACGGTATGGTTTGCTTCACCGCAAACTAAACATAACCCAAGTTTCAGGCGGCACTTATCTATTGCGTGCCCAGGCCGCCTACAGAAATGGCATACTTTGTCTAGCTTTTCTCCATGCTTGCCACCATTATTCGGACGCTTTGCAGCATTGTTTCCTTTGTCGTTGCTTTGGCATTTATGATTGTATATATGTACAGCGCCGGCAGGAACGTGAGGATAGTGTGGTTCGAGCGACAGGGCGTGATTCATGACTTCATGTATTGTCCGATACTGAGGAACGGCTACGTGCGAATGGATGACAGGGCGTAGTCCACCTTCAAACCTTCTAGCTCGACTCGCTGTATCAGGTAAATAGGCCCTAGCGAATTTAGAGAGTCGGTTGAACTCGGCGGAGTACTCTTTAACTGTCATGCTGCCTTGCCGCAGCTGCACGAACTCGTTCTCCATCTGGCGTTGGACTGGAGGGGGTACATACTCCTCTTCGAACGCGGCACAAAAAGTCGTCCACGAGATCGCCTCCTCTCCGTGATCAAATTGGAGAGATCGTCGATGCACGTCCCACCAATCGTGTGCGTTGAGGCGGAGCTGTAGTCGCGCGCAGGCGACGCGCTTCTCTTCGGGGACCTCTAGCAGAGCGAAGTGATCTTCAAGTTCGGCCAACCAATCTAGAGCTACGACTGGGTCCTCAGTCCCGTTGAATGGGGTGTTGCAGACTTTCTTGAAGTGGCCAAAGTCGAAGGCAGTCACGTCCCTCGCTCTTGGAATTTGCGGTGTCTCTACTTCAAGCACGGGCTGCTCCACCGGAGTCGTTGTTGTTGCGGCGGAATGGTTGGCAGCCAAAGTCTGAACGATCTGATGTAGGGTATCTACCTGCTTCTGTTGGACTGAGAATCGTTCTTCTATATTGTCTTGAAACTTGAGCTGACTCTCTTCCGCTCGCTTCTCGGCCCGTTCATGGCGAGCCTCGTCCCTTTGTTGGTTTTCCCCCAACATCCGCAATATTTGCTGAACGGGATCGATGCTTGGCGTGGCTCGCTGGCTTTCTGAACTTCCCGAAGTGCCCGAACTACTTCCTTGGCGTTGCATTTCGTCCGGGACTTGCGCTGCAGATTGCGCAGGATTCATTCCTTCAAAAGAAGGTAAATTACATTAGGATCATAATGTATTATGGACTTATTGCATGAACGTATCTCATTTTGGCCTAGCGAGTTCAAGAGTTCGCACAGGAATTTGATCGTTAAAGGAACGTTTCCAGCACGAAGTCTAAGGAATTTTGAATCTGTGCTCTGATACCACTATGTCACGCCCCGAGGCGTCCCCCGAGTCGTGACCGCCGTGCGGGCCTGGGGTTGCGCCCGCACAAGGCTTTTAATGATTTGCATAGCAAACACATATTCAGAGTACGCAGATAAATTGAAACACAGATTTGAAACATAGAAAAGTTTTCTTTATTGATAATGAACATCTATTACAAACTCTTGAACGAGTCAGCTAATATGCCGAACGGCGTACAAAAGGGTTGACTCAAAATGAGATAGCAGTCCTGTACATTACATCCTTTTATAAACTCAAAACGTATAGACCTCCAGACTGGAGGACGGCTTTGCCACGGAGCTGCATTTGTGTATGAAGAGTTGCAGCTTCGGACTTCAAAAGGCTTCAGGGGGCGCGGTAAAGATGCGCTAACAGCTGGACTGGATCGGGAAGACGACTTCGGCTCCTCGCTCGGTTCGCCTTGGTGCGGAGAACCTGTTTCAACGAGGGTCAGCATATCGAAACATGCTGGTGAAGGCGAGCTAGCCTGACTATACCAATCAACACGTTGTTTAGTGAAGCATGCATATTTTGTGGGTTTCTATCTTGCCTTAGTTCATTTACAAGTAAGCAGCATATTGAATTTACTGAAAATGAACGTGCCACCGTTCGGTGGATTTTACCTGACCGTCTGAATTACCTGCACAATACTTACCATGCCTTCCCTGCCACGAAGACACAAGTTAGTATGCAACAGGTTTAAATATACAATGGATCACTGGCGTTTGCCATAAAGGACACTAGTCATAGACGCGAATAGGTTGCAGCGAAAGTACGGTGGGTGCTACAAGCCATTCCGTCTAGTACAGTTGACTATACAGTAGGGTTCCGTCCGGACCGGATCGGTGCCAGTGCCCCAGCGACCGTCCGCAGAAACCAGTTACCTTGTGCACAAGTTGTCCGTGATCGAACAGTACGTTGCTAAGTTAACAGTTCATGCAGTTGAGGCAAACAGTAGTACGGGACAGTCGGTATTGCATGATTCATTTAACATAGCCTTATTGAACAGTTTAGCGCATACAAGGTGTTCCATACTTAGCACGATTTATAGAATAGTTATGAACGAACTAGCATACAGTATGATAACAGTTCACATATTTGATTGACAAGCATAAGAACCAAGTCTATTTTCTTTTATCTTGGTTTCTTTTATTATTACTTGGTATCGTTTGATCGGGGCAAAGAAGAGTGCAGATTGATTAGCTGTGAAGCTTGGAAGCAGGACTAGCTAATCGGGTTGGTAGCCACTCACTTAGATTTTTTGGAAGGGAGAAGGAAAGAGGCGCTTCACGACTCCGTTCTTTGGAATGGAAAGTATTATATAGAGCAGGAGGAAGCTTCGTTCACCTGCATTACAAATAGCTCGATCAATACCTCTTCCCCTTTTCCAAATCTTAGAATTGAAGTGCAGTTCAATGAACGAAAATAATGAAAACCATCAAAACCGTTCAAGGAAAACAAGCAAATCCCAAAACCAACTCAAAGCACGAAAGCAACAAGCGACATCGAAAACCGAGGCAATAAAAGATAGCAGCGGAGAGGTCCCTCCTGACTCTGCCGCTAAGCCGATCCTTGGGGCGCGGTCCACTGAATATGGGAATCGATTCCGAAGAAACAAATCCATAACGAGGACGAGTTCTTAATTCAATCTATCCCGATCGAACGATACCGACTTGTGTTTCTTAGCCGCGCTCTCCGCATCGGGAGAACGGGACGCTACATCATGCATCAGGTGAATCAACCTGGGAAAGAGAGGACGATATTCGGCAATGTTTTCCCCATCTCTTCGAAGGCCTAGGTATGTGATAGTACTTATTTCATTCAACATTTTTCTATATGTCTGTTTTAATTTCGAGGATAAAATGCTCTAAGGAGGGTATGTTATAAACCCCCTCGACCAGAAATTAGGGTTAACTAATTTAATTAGCCTAATTAGGGTTAACCTGATTTAATTATGATTTAATATATAGTATTATAAATACCTGTGAAATGATTTGATTATTTTGGATAATACCCTAGCTGTTGCCCTAAAACAAATTCCACATTTTTGACCTAGACTTGCCAAACCATCATATTGAACCTAGAACAAACCCCGGATACCGATTTTCGTGCCTGATTTTAGTCGCACAAAAGTCGTTACAAACGTTCGTACGCAAAGTAATTAAATTGCGTAATTACGTTCGCTGTCCGTTCCAATTAAAATTAAGACCCAACCTCAACCAGTTTTGACCAACCCAGATCACGATATTATTGTACACTGAGCCTACTACACCAATGACCCTTGTCCAACCAAATTTAGACTCCCGAATTTTATTTAAATTAAATTAGAGACACCCGGTACATTAATTATATATTAATTAATGTGGCTACCTAACCTCAATTAAATTAGACCCAACTCCAACCCAAACCTACATCCACACCCATAAGCCTCATACAAAACACCATACACCACCCTAGTCCAATGAGGAACCCCAAACATGGTGTTTGGTTACATTAAATCCTCAATTCTAGTTATTGTGCAAATACCAAATTATTCAGGGGCCTAATTGCAAAATTGCAATGAGGTGTCCCCCTCTCATTGGCCCAAACTATCATGGAGAAAAGAAATGGTCATGCCTAACCGTATGCTTTAATTTCCTCCCTTTCCTATGTACTTATATTACTTTATGTAGGGCACATCATGGCCCTACATTTGAAATGGCCCATTCCTAGCCCTCCACTCATCTTGATGGACAACCCCACTCCCCAAAAATTTAGGTCCAGCCGGCCCTAATCCCTAGGCAGCCCCCCCTCACTCTCTCTCCTATTTATACAATTATTTACACCTCATTGAAGGCACACAAACCAAAGTTTATACCTAAAAATCCTAACTTCTCTAAACCTCACTCCCCTCAGCCCGACCCCAGCCTTCCCTCCCCGCGCCCGACCCCAGCCTTCCCTCCCCGCGCCCGACTCCGGCCAAACGCCGCCACCGGCTGCCACCACACCGACCCGACCACCCTCGCCGACCTTCCCCCCACCTGCCACCACCGCCAACCACCACCACGTCGCCAGAGCAGCTCCCCCCAGCGACCTCCCCTAACCCGAGCTGCTCTTCCCCGAGTGCACAGCCGACCACTGTATCCCTCCGTGCTCCGCCACCACAATACCGCCGCCCACCAAACTTCACCGGCGTCACCCCCGGCCAGTCCACTTCCTCCCCGTCGAATTTCAGCCGACGACGACGACGACGTTGGCCGTGGTCGCCCCCGCAGCGCCAAGATTCCAGACCGCGGCTGCTGTTGCAGACCCCTCCCCCCCCCCCCCCGCGCGACGTCGGAGCACCGTCCGGCCACCCCCGCCGGTGACGGCCCGCCACCGTGACCCCCTCGACCTGAGCTACAGTAAGGTACAATATTTTATGTAAAATTTTTAGTATTTATGCATGTATTTTAGGTTGCAAGTTTATATATATATAGATCCCGTATATTTCAGTATTTAAATACGTATCTTATATGTATTCTAATGTATATTTTATTTTCTGTATTCTGTAGTATTTAAATGTATATATACTGTTTAATATTTTTTGAGTATAATGTATATATATATATATATAAATACATAATTAAATAATAAATGTATATGTATACATAGTATATATATATAAATACTTGGTATAAATACTTTAATTACCTAAAGTGTGTATATATATATATATATATATATATATATATATATATATATATATACAAATAAATGTATATTTCTGAAATACAGTAATGTATGTATTATTACCTATTTAATAATGTTGTGTATAAATATATATAATGTTATATTTACTATTTGTGTATACACATAAGTATATATGTGTATGTATATACATATAAATAATGTGTGTATATATATATATTTTGATATACTTTATATAATTAGTATATTAGTATGGGAATGTATATATATTATATACATATATATGTCATTATTTACTTGTATACTTAGTACATAAATATGGTGATATATCTATAAATAAATATATATATATATATATATATATATATATATATATATATATATATAGATATATATATATATATAGATATATATATATATATATAGATATATATATATATATATATATATATATAGATACTTGTGAATATTAATATGTGGAAGAATAAAACATTATTTAAATATATATATAAATAATGTTATGCATATTTTTACTTAGGCACAAAATTACTATTTAAATACATATAAATAATGTTGTGTATATTTATTTATGTACATAAATAGTATCTAAATATTTATATATATAGGACTTTTTGAATGTTATCTATTTTATATATATGTATTTACTTAATATATGTATTATTGCTAAATAATACATAAATACTATTTTGTACTACTAAACATATATATTATACTAAATATAATTAAATATGATTTAGTGTATATGTATATACTTGTAATAACTATATATATATATACAGTCCCGACCCTATGTCAACTGTAGATACAGACAGTACGTCTTAGTCGTGCTATTGTAGCGACTAATTTGGTCATTACTATATCCTATATAGGATTGCTGGACACTACTGTCGAGGCATCAGGAGCAGGGCTTTGGATTTTGCAGCTACCCAGGACAGGCAAGTATACCTTGCTGGATTACTGCTTAAAATTAAATATTAAATGTTGCAAATTATATATGAACTGTGCGCGTCCGAGATTGACTCGGGTGCAGTCGATATTGCGTCGATGAGTAGTGTACTTGACCTAGTTGCTAGCTGACTCACCCACTACTGCGAGGATATTTTGATATCTTCCTAGACCGTGACACTTACACGATGGTACATTCATATTGGGATGCGGGTCCGCGTACCCGATTCGCTATCGGTGCGTACGACATGCATCACGGATTAGCTTGTTTACTAGAGTAGTATAGTTAGCTGAGACTTGGCATCTAGATACGGTACACTCACGTCGTGTATTCGACTTGCGTATCTACATTGGGCGGGAAGGACAACTGATAAACGTATGGGATACCCCCACCGGATTCTGTGGTATCCAGAGGAACCATAGACCCGGTGACTCCCTATATTCAGACACCGCGCTCTACGGAGTGTACGGACGTATATACATTGCAGACACCACGCCCTTGGAGTGTGGACGTTATACTTATATACAGATATCTCATTCTTCGGAATGATGGACGTTGCAGATACCACACTCTAGAGGACGTTGGCCGTTATGCCTACACCTACCTATACGTTCCGAGGTTGTCCTTACATTGTATTCACTTAGATGGTTAGCACACCCCCTCTTTACTTTTATTCAGTACTATATCTGGCATGTATATTGTATCTTGTTACGTTCCTCTGAGGACCTGGTTGTCTTCCAGATCTGGACGAGGCCTATTATCCCATAGTTTATGGGCCAGGTGTGGAGGCGAGGTTTGCTCTTGACGAGGAGCTGGAGGTACTTCCATCAGAGTACCCCTGATCAGACTAGTAGGCCTACCGCCTATGACTGGAGCTCCTTACCTAGTTAGCCGTTGTTCCAGTCACTCTTCTTATCAGTACTTTATTTCAGACTATCAGTACATTTTGTAGTGGGTTTGTTCCCACCAGACATATTTCAGTTGTATTATGTCATTCGACTATGTCCTTATATTCCAGTCTTTCATTTCAGTATTTTACTTGTTGTTTGTGGATGAGATTAGACACTGCCTGTTGATATATTAGACTTGTTAGATTTAGGATAGCGTAGCACACTTCGCCAGGATCCTTTAAATTGGGATATCCTCGAAGACGTGTCAGCTGGCCAATGCCACGTGCCTAGTTCCATAATATTTTGGGACTGGGGTGTGACATGCCCTATATGAGACTCACAACACGTGTAAGAATGTGACAAGGCCTGGGAGTCATACCAATAACTCCACAACTTTAGGTGGGTCTACTAAACACTAGGTCAGACACAAGTCCTAACGTCAACGCCTCCGTTGACTATACCCGATTCTCTTTTGGATGCGCACAGTTATAATATAAACATTCAACTAATAATACAGAATTTAAACAGTACAACAAGGCAAGGTATACTTGCCTGGCAAGAGAGCTGCAGAGTATAATGTCTAGATGTCAAACACCAAGAGTCAGAAACTACGGTCTCAGAATGAACGTCTCCGGATGCTGAAATAAATATCACCAATATTTCCAGAATAAGCAAAATAGCTAGAAAGCAATCCCTTTTGTCCAATTTGGACACAGGAGCAAAATGGTAATTTTGGATCAAAGCAGGCTCCATATGTGGGCCACTTTGCACCAAAAAATGTGTCAGGGGTAACAGTCTCTAAATGGGACAAATTATAGGTCAAACCAATTCTAAATGTCAATGCGAACTCAGCGGTACTTCCAATTTTGGATTTCGGTGAGCCGAACACAAATTCGCCCAAAAAGTCAACCGTGGGGCTCGCCAATTGACAACTTGGTCAACTGTCTCAGAATCACGTGAAAAGTGGGTCACAGGACCAGCACGATACCACGAGTCCAATAGCGCAAGTTTTGCCATATTCTGACGAGTGTGCACTAAATGCGTAGGGCTTTTGTAAAAGTTGCGACACGGAGAATCTTCTACGGATACGGGCTTATTCCGACACGCATACGCGTCCAAATCAGTTTTTGCCAAATCTCACACGTCCGGGTATGCTGCACACACCTTTTGGTACACTTGGTACACGGCGGGGCGGTCCCGTTTGGCGGGGCGCGCTCCGTATCGAAATTTCTGGAATTTAGAAAAAAGTGTATTTTTGGGTTTTTCTACCTAATTTATTTTAACATACAACAGCTAATAAATTAAAGTATTTGACAGAAAATAAACTAGGTCAAGTGGTCTTCGCATACCAATAAGAAAAACCAGATTCGGATCTCTGTGGTAGGAGATACGAATCCGAGAACAGGGGTGGTTGTAACAGATTTTTCTGAGATTCTAAATGTCGTAGTTTTTCCTCGACTTGGCGTCAATTTTTTACCTAGGTTTGCACGTGGTTCGAGATGAACTAATATACAAATATGGAAGAGGGATATGTGAGGATCATACCGGCAAAGACGGGGTCGAGTTTGGTCAAGCAGGGGTGCAGAAAACAAAACTTGAACACAGGTACGCTGTTCGATCAATTTCTGTCTCGCGTGCGCGGCATTGCGGTGAGCGGTCGGCCGGGGTTCTCCGGCGATCTGGGGCGGCTGCGAACTCCATGGCGCGGCGGCGCCGAGGCTCAGGGGAAGATGAGATTAGATTAGGGTTGTTGGGAGAGAGGGAGAGATCGCGAGGGGAGGGATCCGTTTGAACCGCGGGGAGGGATTCGGCAGCAGTGCTGCTGCTGCTATTCTACTTAGGGTTTGGGGGTTCGGGTAGAGATAGGAAATGGGTTTTGGGTAGTAGGTTTTAATACCCATTAGGATTTTAACCCGTTTGCTTTTCTTTTCTTTTTCTTTCTTTTTTCTTTTCTAATAAACTATATATATATATATATATATATATATATATATATATATATATATATATATATATATATATATATATATATATATATATATATATATATATATATATATATATACCTTATATTTGTGTATACCATTAAGCTAGCAACTGTCCAAAGGGTCTCCTACATGGGATAAATTAGAAAAAATTTGTAATGTCTCCATAAATTGCATAAATGCACAAACACTTAAAATAAAAATTAAATAAATTCTATTATCTTTTATTGGCCACTAATTACTATATTTCAATTAAATAATTAATTAAAAGGTAAATACGGTTTTTCAGAACTTGGAGTTTTACATTCTACCAAACTTATAAAAATTTCGTCCTCGAAATTTAAAACTAAGCCACGATAGAAAGTCAAGGATGGTATAAGATAGAAATTTGTAGCTTATTCTGTACCTTCCTCCATCCTAAACTCCATGATCTTCCAATTGCCGTGGGGATGTTTGGAGGGCTATAATTAGCATTGTTTAGAATGCAAGGCTAGGTTTAAATGAGGGGCGATGTTGCGTGTTGCACATTCCGAAAATTATGGAGAAAATTCCCATGAATGAAAAATAGGTTTCTTCATGTGTCTTGTCCAATAGTGTGGACACCTTAATGCACCCTTGTATAGCAGAACCCAACAATTGGAAAATTTCACAAAGATGGAAGTTGGGTTATATTAATTAAAATTAATGCGCAAGGTATTCTGGAATTAATTAAAAGTACATGGGACTAAAATTTGGTGGAACACAAGTGTCATGGCATAGGGGACTCAGAATAGAATATTACTCTGAATTGGGTTGCACGAAACGGGTCAAGATTGTGTCTCCAATTTCAATTGGAACGCACAAGGTGCAAAGTTGGAATTATAGAATTAAATAGAAATGTCTGCGAAGAATATTGTGCGACTAAAATATAGCACACAAAAAAAGCATAATTATAAGTTATACCAAGGTTAGAATGGTAGGCGATCACATCTACGACAAGGTTGTGAAATTTGTAGAAAGGCAATGGCTAGTGTAGTTTTCCAATTATCGAAGCAACGGTAAGGTGCTATAAGTGATATAAATATTGTATAATTAAATAAAATATCGTGTTCTATTTCTAATTGGATTCAAATTAGCCATAGTTTCTCTTTCTAAGCCAAGTAGGTCAAATTTTTGGGTGAGGGAGGGTTTACAATCTACTCAACAAAAAAATAATTTCATCCTCGAAATTAAGATAAGGCATAATTTGTTAATTCTCTCACATTCGCATATAAGACAGGTCAATCACAATCTCTTCCAAAATTCAAAATATATTCTAATCCATCGCAATCACTTTCGAAATTAAGGTAACCTCTGTTTAATCAAAATATTGTAATCTCTCCTCGATTTTTTTTAAAATAATCACATCCAAATTTAAGCAAAATCTCTATGACATCTTCAAGTTTCAAATAGCCCACATCAATTTTCACATCACGATCTCCAACTATCGTAATCTCTTTAAAAAACAATTCTACTCCCATATTATTCCTATTTTTACTTATGAATTTTGTATTCTTCAAAATTTTAAATTCAATCCACGTCCTCAATATTTCAAATAGGTAATCCAACCATCAAAATTTAACCTTTAGTTCAATCCTCAATTCCGGAATTCAATCCGTTAATGTTCATATTTAGAGTTTTATTTATTTTCCTTTAAATCGATGATTCGACCTCCAATACTCTAAATTTAAATCATGTGCTCAAGGTACAAATATTTGGTCCGACATATCAAGATTTCAAAATTCATTAAATCCTCATCATCTTAGTCACTCTTAAAATTCTTAAATTTAAAAATAACTTAAATCTCTCAATTTAATCTTACTTGATCGCTTGGTCACAATCAAAGAATTACCTCAAGTTGACAATGCGACTTCTACCCAACTTAGAATTTACCCATCTATCATATAAGGCTATACACTCAAGAAAAATATTCCTCAACTTATTTAATCATGCTATTCGATCCTCAAAAGTTTGAACACCAATATTTTACCTATGATATGTCCTTAATTACGGAAAATTATTATCAACTAATACGGTTGGCCTATGGGGTATATCTATTACTATATGTATATCAACTTATACCAAGCACGAGGTTTCATCTTTCCAAAATAAGGGAAGACGGATAACAATAATAAAGAGTTCAAGGGGGAGGTAATAGAATAGAAGTATGGGGATCAAGGCGTTTAAGGAGTTCAAAAAGAATTGTCAAGGCAGTTGTGGATTAAAATCCTATTTGGTGATTTCTTATTCACATGCTCGTATTAGTACAGTTATGTAACTGATACGATGTGCTCAGGCATGTCTAGAGGGCAAGTATATTCGTCTACTAGTCAACTATATATCTCAATCCACGTAAAGTAGTCATGCGAAGAGCGAACCAAGCGCACTAAGGTTGTCCAGACCCTAATATACTGATTCTGATTTAGACAATGTATAGTAGGCGTCCCTAATAACACATATGTCATGAACAAGCTCGCTAAAAGAATAAGCTTGCAAAAATAGGCTATAAAATAGCAGCATAAATCACGGTAGTTTAGAATATATGAATACGCTGGATTTTAATGAAAGGAGGTACAAATAATTCAAGTTCACAAAAATAAAATAAAACAAACAACAAGTAAGACTCTACAATCTCTACAGTTGTCATACAAACTCCTTGTCTAAGTCGCTAGTCAACCAAATAGAGGTATGGGCCTCTAAGTTCTATAGTCTGAATAAATATTATCTTCTGGTGTAAGTCTACAGTTGGTGTCATTCAATTACACTATATTAATGAGACAAGAGGACTTTGTATTACTAGGTTGTGAGGCATACCTCCCAGCTTAAAATATTAACTAATATTGTGATAGTCTTAAGGGGATCCTGTAAAATAATAAGGTATAAACTCTTATTGGAGTATATACGGAAAAGAACTAAAAACTTGGCACTTATTAGGGTCTCCTTGTAGAAGCATGAAAAATACGCAGGATAGCTATACGCGGCGTATTGAGGCAGAGCAGCGTAAACAGAGGACCACGGAGCCATCAGCGTGCAACAGAGCTTTTCCGCTGAGCACAGCATGAAATATGAGCTCGAGGACCATCCGCGTAAAAGCAGTATGTCCAGGCCACTTCAGCATAAACATGGTTCTTCATCGCCTTTATGGCATAAAACTCATTCGCTTTCAATACAGCATTGAAGTGTACGAGGAACGCTTCGTGTTCTTTGAAATGAACCTGTCAGAGCATGCAATGAACCTGACGTCTGCACTCCTGACAAAGAGTACTGCACGACTACCCAGGCGACGGGTATGATGATGGCACGGCACTGCAACCCAGGCTGTCATTTACTGCCATTTCCTTTGCGTAAACCACTTTTACACCTACGAAGGAATACGCTGCCTAGTTTTACACAGGCTGATGTGAGCTGTTTATGCTCCGCGAAAGACAAACCGTCTGCCACATCAAAAGTTGCACTTCGTACAGGGCTCGAGGCATGTCTCTGCATTTTATGCACAGAGCGGTAACAGTTTCTCAAGGCACGTCTCTGCATTTAAAGCGCCAAAAACTGACAGATGCCCAAGGCACGTCTCTACACTTGATGCACAGAAGGGTGGCAGGCCTTCAAAATACGTCTCCTCATTTAATGAGTAGGATAATGGCGGATCTCCGTATTTAATGCAGGAGATTTGATTAAATGTTACCGAACCATCATGTAGTGGCATCCCCTTTGCGTAAACTACTCTTACGCATATAAGGGAATACGATATCCAGTTTTACATGGGTAGACGTGAGCTTCTTACGCTCCGCAGAAGGCAAACAAACCTCCACATCAGCAGTCACTCTCTGTGTAGGATTCAAGGCGCGTATCTGTATTTAATGAGCAGAATGATGGCAAATCTTAAAGACAAGCCTCTGCATTTAATGCGCTGGATGGGGGCAGATCTCTGCATTTAATGCAAAGAGATTTGATTATATCTCCAAGAGCCGTAATTCCGGCTGAAACATCCACATCGCCTCGGCTTCTACGCCCACTCGGCTTCTATGCCCACTCGGCTTCTACGCCTGCTCGGCTTCTACGCCCACTCGGCTTCTATGCCCACTCGGCTTCTACGCCTGCTCGGCTTCTACGCCCACTCAGCCTTTGTGCCCACTCGGCTTCTATGCCCACCCGGTCTCTACGACCACTCGGCTTCTACGCCTACTCGGCTTCTATGCCTATTTTGGCTTCTATGCCATGGTGACAGTCATTTGGCTTCTACGCCAACCTCTTCTACACAAGGGATAACTACCTACGTGGCTTCTACGCCGTGATCTTCGTAGCAGATATACGCGTTCTGTCCCTTAGTTGGACGCGCGTCACATGCTCACTCAAAAGGTCATTTATACGCAGACATTGGTTATTTTAAACTGTCGTGTAAAAGGGTGCTGTACTTTCCACTACTTGGTTTCTACGCCGACTGTGTGGTCACTGTCACTAAAAACTCTATAAATAGAGACCTCTATCAACGAGGAACAAGGTCGAACGATCAGAAATAGGTCGATAAATTAGAGAAAAAGAGGAGAGAGAGAGAGAAAGAGAAAGAGGAGAATCCAGAGCTCAGGCAAAGAGAAGGGATCGACGACTTTGGCATCGGGCATCCACCCTCTTTAGCAACCTTCGAAGCTGCTACCTGTCTTCCACAGCACTTCTTCAACATCATGTGGTCTAAGGGCTAAAGTGATCGACTACAGATCAGACACCTATAGCAATATTCACCCAGATTAAATAAATTGTACTTAGACATCCTCGTGTAGGATCAAATTTGTACAATCTTGTTTGTAAACATAAAAGAAGGGCGGGTCTTCGCACAATACCTCATTTTTTGCATTCATCAAATCTTTTCTCGTTTATTATCCTAAACAAAATGGCGACTTTGCTGGGGACATCTTTCTCTTCTGATGAGGAAGCTATTGCTCAACACGATACGGTATCCGCAGGATTCGTAAAGAAGACACTGGTCGTCCAGTTTGACCAGTCTGCCTACGAAGATATGCTCTGAACAAGGGGCAGCTCTCACTCTCTCTCTGTCTAAAACAACAGGAAGCTGCGTAAGGTCTGGATGTCCAAGACATCCTCTACCATTCTTGTGGGTTCTCCGATCTCTCCGATCTCTTCGACCAATGAGGTTGTAGCATTGCTCCCTCCGCGCCCTGCGTGTAAAATTCAGTAGCCTGTCTCTGACAAAATCGACAAAACTTCTGGCAATGCCTCAGCGCTAACCCAGAAGTATACTCCGCGCTCTGCGCATAAATTTCAGTCTCCCGTCCCTGGCAGAATAGACAAAATTTCTGATGATGCCTCAGCGCCAAATCAGGAGTCCCAAATGCGCTCCACGCGCAAAAGTATATCTGCCTTCTGCGGAAAAGCAGATGATCCCTGCAAACTACGCAAGGAAAAGCATGCGGCGGACTACTCGACTTCTCGGCCTTTACGCCAGCAAAGGAACAATCTGCCTACCCTCCGGATTATGCGAGAAGTTGATGGCCGATTGAGGACATCCTCAGCTTTACACCAACCAGAGCGAAGCTCCAAATTACACCAGGCGAAGTCCCTAAGAGTAAAGAAGGCTCTAGTTAAAGATACCCTCCCCGGGGATTATCCGCCACCCAGATGGCCAACCTGTTGTATACGGGTGTCACAGGGAAGACTATGGCTCCCATCATCCGTATGCCCACCAATGGGAATAGAAGGAACAAGCCATCATCTTCTTTTTCTGCAACTCCTCCTGACCTGCACAAGTATCTAATCCAAAAATGCAAGGAGAGGGGATCTTCCAGCGTGGCTATAACGCCTACAAGCGAGCATTATTGTAACAGTCACAGGGTTGTAATTAATTGTTGCTGTTCTAAAGCAAAACAGCCAGTTTTTGACCGACTGAGCTACTCTCCATCTTTCTTAGAAGAAGAGCCCACGCATGCATCTGTGAACATGGCTTCACATATACCTGGAGGAAGCTCAGGCTCAAGACGTCCGTCCTCTAGAACTCCGAGCCGAAGAAAATTCAACATGCTCCTTAGGGACACCGAAGCTGGGATATTCCAGAACACTCGTTCAAAGTCACGACAACTGACTTTGTGCTCTTCTGATTCCGATGCTGGGGGTCGTCAGTCTCCCGAATCAGATACTGAGAGTATAGAGTCAACTTCTGCAGCGACCTATACTCATCCTTCAATGACGCCCAGGGAGATGGGAGTTTATGCCATTGGAGATGAACACGAGGAAGCCTCGCCATCAGGGAACGCTGAGCAACGCATTACTACACTAGAGACATCTCTGAAACAAATGCAATCCATGATGGAGAACATGCACCAAATGATGCTAACTCAACAGGCGGCTGCTATGGCTCAAATATCGGTCTCGCCTACTCAGATACGCGTGGGGGTGGACCTACCACCATCCAATACAATCCAAGAGCCTGCTCTAGATCAAGAGTCAGCTGGTCCTTCACTTCCTCACTCGGAGAATGTACTACCTCCTGCGGGAGTCACGATACAACCGACTCCGCACCATTCCGTGGTCTCGCTACCAGCTAAAAATTTGATACAAGCAGTGCGGAAGTTGAAAGCCCAATTTGATGCCTTGAAGCACAAAGATCAGCTCAATAAATTAGGAATCAACCAGCCATACCCAGCTAACTGGAAGGAGGTCCCTTTTCCTCTGAGGTACAAACCTCAGACCATGGCCCTGTTCGAGAGAAAAACATCACCAAGTCAGTACATGAACTATTTCAGTATGATGACGGTATTGCTATAAGGGAATGACGCCCTCCTCACCCGGGTGTTCAAGGGCTGTCTCTCGGGAGTAGCTTACCAGTGGTACCGCAGCCTGGCGGACAACTTGTCACGACCCGCACCCGGGGTAAGAGTACTAGTCGGAAACAACGCCCAGCCTACGCCGCAGAATCGGCGGTAGAACGCTGTCTAGAAAGTCTATCTAATATAATAAACCACCAAAAGATAGTGTACTCAATCACAGAACTAAGATAGAATAAACACGGATCAGATAAGAATAGAATAGTCATCAACTCATAAGTTTAAAATAATACATCAATGAGTCTGAAGAGTAACAAAAATAAGTTGGAGACAAATCCAGTACAAAAGAATACTATCATACTACAAGCTACACTCCAGGGTCAACTGTCTCAGTTGGGATAAGTCCCTCTTGAGCCAGGGTCTCCGAATCTAAATCCACAACATCCTGGGGTCCATAATAGGTAGGGTACTCCTCAGTGTCATCTGGAAAAATATATCCAGTCAGGAAAGGAGCAGAGTACATCTCTAACAGCAGTTCTAATCCATGATAAAAACTATGTAACAATAAATAGCTGTGGATAAACAAGATGCATAAAATAGATACAAGAGATATATAGACAATAAGGAAATACTGGAAAGAAATACAATAATGAACAATATGCCAATGAAACAATAATACTAATGACTAAGTGTGTGAGTACTAGCTTAACATGTGATCGGCTTGGGCAAGATACAATGCGGCCTGGCTAATCATACGTGCGGTGCATGATCAACACTATTCGCTTACCAATACTTTATTCAATAGGGATTTGATCAGATATCTATACTAATACTCCCCACCCTCAACTGGTATAATAGATCCAACCACGGTATGCTATGGCACTAGATTCCCCAAGAAGATAGCTAGTCTCCCCGAGAATCGGTGTTTGTATATGTACAAGATAACCAATGAAACAATACTTGCACCATATACACCATATACCAAGGAATAACATCTCATGACGAGATCCGGATATACCAATCCGTGTAACCATAGTGTCAAGAGAAACATGTATATCTACACTAGATACAACGAACATAGAGGATATCATAAATGAGAAACTATCAGAGAATATACTCGCCTGAAGTCCAAAGAACAGTCTCACAGATGTCTGACTCGGTACCTCGAAGACCTAGATATAGAATACCACATTAAAACAAGGTCCCGGAAAGAGAACAAGTCAAACTAGTCAACTCCTAGGTCAATAAATAAATTCTAAGTCAAAAGTCAACTATGGTCAACTCTAAAGTCAACTAAAGTCAAACCAAGGTCAACCTCACAAGAAATCTATATAAATAATATAGAAATAAAATACAACAATTTAGAAATAAAAATTAGATCCCAAATCATACTCACACAAAGTATACTACTAATACAAATAATATATACCCTAAAATAATATATATACAAACCAATATGTATACAAATAATATAATATATTATTACAAATATTATACCTCACAAAACACATATATATACACATATATATATATATATATACAATAATAATATATAAAATATAATTTAAAACTGCCAAAGCGTCACTGAAAACAGTGAACAAAATAAGATAAAATAAAAACAGGTTTAATAGTGACAGTCTTGACTGTCACTGAAAATTTGTCGCAGAAACTCCATATACAAAACCGCTGCTGCTAAGATCCCGCCCGCAGCATTAATGACAGAACTGTCATTAATGCACAGTGGGCTACAGCGGCTGCTGCTAACCCGCCTATTTAGCGACAGTTTCACTGTCACAAACCCACTGTCACTAAAACACAGAAATATATATATATATATATATATAAATATATATATGCAATAATAATCATAATACATATATATAAATAAATAATTATATACTTATATATATATGCACATATAAACTTATAATTAAATACTAATAGTTACAACACATGCACATATTAATGTTCATATTTTACATGGCTAGAAGCACACCTAAAATATATACATTAATATACAAATAATTATATAATAATTATAAATAATATAATTACATAATTAAACACATAAATATATTTTATAAAACATTTATGTATAATTTATACTATTAACATAAGTACATATATAATTACATGCAAGAAAGCTACATATTATATTTGTACATCATATTAGCACACACAAAAATATATAGATCTATGCTATAATAATTACTATAATAAATACACAAAATAAATATATAATATCTATATATATTTACTAATTATAATTGAAGAATTTAAACCATACATAATTAGATCTATTCAAAAATCCACACAATTGGAGAGTATCACACCGTATCCCACTAGATCTAGGATACGCATGTGACACGAGTCCAACACACAACCAATTGCACCCCGAAGGATACAAACAAATCACAAATAATATTTATGAATAAATCAAAGTGTCAAAAGTAGATCTATGTGTCCGTGTCAAAATACGACATGTTCAAAGCCCCGTGTCGGAGAGAAAACCCCCAAAATGACACGTATCACCAAATAGTTGGGATACGAACCACATGTACCAAATTATGGACATGACACTAGCCCGAAACACATAAGCTCATGTCCAATTGATCTATAGGATCAATTGATACACACAACAAAATGTAAATTCGGAATTCCAACAAAATTAACACAAAAAGTACCATAACTTTCTCCATGGGTCTCCTATGAACACAAAACAAAGTCCTATGGGTAGTACATATATATAGGTTGATTTTACATGATTAAATCTCAGATTTAGAAGCTATTTAAATGGAAAAATCTGAATTATACCTATTGGGAGATAGATTCCCAATGAAACCTCCAATTGAGAAGAACTTGCTTCCAAATTGTAGATCCTTGCTCCTCTTTGTAGATCCTTGCTTCCTCCTTCTCTAATGGTGAATTGGGAAGAATTTGGAATGAATTTGGTAGGGAATTGGAATGGGAATGGAGGAAATTTGGGAGTGGAAATTCTAGATCTAGATTTGGAATGAGAATGAGAGGAGAGAGAAATTTCTCCCCTCTTTTAATAGGCCGGCCTTGCCCCTCTCCCAAGCAATTGTAAAATATCCAATGTACCCCTTGGGGCCTCTCATGAAGAAATAATTAAGGAAGGAAGCTTCTAGTCTAATCACTTAATTAATTTAATCCATCTCCTTAACTATGGGCTTTCTAAATGGGCCAAATCTAACTATTTAATTCATGTTGGTCCATGGGTCCAAACTACACTAGTTGGGTCCACTAAAATAAGTTCAAAATAATTAAATAACATCCAACAATAATTAAATAATACAACAAAAATTATTTACCATGCACAATATTTATTTAAATAGGAAATTACTAAAATACCCTTTTTCCTAAAATGTGGTAGTGACACAACTGCATTACTTCCTTCGAAGACTTCAAGGCTTTATTCTTCACATGATTCTACGAGGGAGGAATGGACATGTCTATGTCCTCTCTCATCGAAGTCAAGCAGAGGGAGAAGGAGGACAATATTCGCACCTTCGTCGAACATTTTTGCCAAGCCACTTTACAGATGCCTCCAGGAGTTTCAGACTCAGCATTGGTGGACATTTGCAGGAAGAACCTTCTTCCCGTGATCTCGTTGTTCATAGGACCATATCAGTTCCATGATTGGCCCTCGTTCATCATTTTAGCGGTAGCCGCTAAGGACAACACTCGCAAGGCGTGCAACAATGGCATCATGATCTCTACCTCTGATAGAGGCAAGAGGTCATCCCCCAACGGTGACCATTCTCGCAGTTCTAAAGGAAAAGAAGCTCTGGCAATCAATACGTCCAGACAGAAGACTGTGGCAACCGCGCAGACGAAACTCGGGACTTCCAGGCCCGTCGAAGTATACTCTTTCGACGACGACAATATTCCGAGTATATTCGAGTGTCTCGTTAAAAGTGGCAAGATCACCCTTCCGGAGGAGAGGCGGCCCAGTGAAGTCGGCAGTACCAACAACCCCAAGTACTGCATCTTCCACCGATACGTACACCACCCAACAAAGGCGTGTTACATACTGAAAAGGAAGATCCAAGAGCTGATCGATGCTAAAGCCATCACTCTGCGCAATAGCAAGAAGATGGTCATGGCCAACATGATCTCTCTGCAATTTGGCAATCTACCTCCCCAAGAAGTACCGGACGGTGTTATACCTATTTCCCGGACAACGATGAACATCGTTAATCTCCCTCCGGCTAGGGGTCAAAATCACAACCTGTTACC